>JABUQX010103595.1:42500-51103 GCA_015478945.1 Trachelipus rathkii
TAAAGAGAATTAACTTTCATAGAAAAGTTGATCCACACCAAATTTTTTTTAAAACATTGTATAGAAGGAAAAGAATTAATTTGAACAGTTCATAACAGAGGGCGCTGCAAATGATAATATGAATCTAATTGAAAGAGACTGATACGAAAGTAAAAGTTTTAATAAAAGGCATATGAAGATATAGATAAACACAATGGATATGACTTGGAAGTGCTAACGTGAAGCTTAGAGTGTGAACTTTACCACTATTGTTAGAGGTGAGAAAGTTGGTTCCACCTTGATATAAAAGGTTGATGGACCATCTCAAGAGCTGTAATAAAGGTGGTTCTACTACTACCCTGGTTCATATAAACCTTGATATTAAGAATCTTCAACCATAAGTCCATAAAATTTAAAACACACACACACACACACACACCTACACACACACCTACACACACACACACACACGATACTGTAGAGGGAGCAACTTTACCATCTACTCAAAGTTGTAAGGGCTACTATACCTACTATTGAAAACAGTAAAAACTTTCGTTAAAGGATATACCTCTACACATAATGCTAGAGATTCGTGGTATAATTGTTGTGATCAGACCCAAAAAACAAGGGGGTTTTAACCCCCGAATTACTTATTGTAATAAGGATTACCCTTTACCCATAACACTCAAAGTAAGCAGCTTTGCCACAGAACCCCAATTCAAAGTTATAAGGGGAGACCGGCATCGAATCAAAGGAATAGGTTTCACCCTCACTTACAAAACTATAAGGATAGCTTTACATAGACTCTTTAAAGCTGTTAACGATGGTCTTTCCCAGACTTGTATAGAAAAATATTTTATTCAAACTGAGAACTATAAAAGCGGTTTTAAAACTGTACTAAATCTATAAGTAAAGATCTGTCTTAAATCATGAAAACTTAATGATCAACTTGGCTAGACACTTAAAGCTGTAAAGTTTATTTTAAAGCTGTAAAGTTTCTACCCAGAATTATGAAACTTTAATGATGATTTTACCCAGATTCTTAAACAAGTAATATTTACGCAGAATCTTGAAAAAAAACCCATGATAATATTTTACCCAGACTTATGAAACCTTAATGATGATTTTATTCAGATTCTTAACAGAGTAATGATTTTACCCAGAATCTTGAACCATGATAATGATTCTACCCAGACTTATGAAACCTTGATGATAATTTTACCCAGATTCTTAACAGAGTAATGATTTTATCCAGAATCTTGAACCATAATAATAATTTTACCCAGACTAATGAAACCTTGAAATATTTATAATGGTTTTTACACTCGAAATATTAATGATAATAATTTTACCCCCCCCCCCCCACTCTTGAAACCTTAATAATTATTTTGCCCAGAATCTTGAAAATAGGATTGGCCAACGCACCAGGTGCGGTGCGGTGCGCAAAATTTCGGTGCCCGGGAAACCCCACTTGAACATTAATGATTTTACTCCGACTATAAAGACCAAAATGATGATTATAACCAAATATTTTTGTACGAATTTAGAAATGATTTCTCTCCATTGACAAAATTGATGAACTTAAGTATTTAAAAAGGTTCATGTGCCATGCATCTATTTTACAACTAAAAAAAATATGTGGATCACCTAAAGGTAATTATAGTCAAAGAAATGAAGATATGCTTTTAAAAGGTTAGCAAAGAAAAAGAGTATAATAATAATAATAATAATAATAATAATAATAATAATAATAATAATAATAATAATAATAATAATAATAATAATAATAATAATAATAATAATAATAATAATAATAATAATAAAAAAATTATTTGCCTGCAGCGATCAAATCTAAAATAATTATATTATATTATATTATATTTATTTATTTTTATTTATTATTATTATTATTATTATTATTATTATTATTATTATTATTATTATTATTATTATTATTATCGTTGGTGTTGTGATGAGTACTCGAATAACGGGCCAGAGACAGCCGACTCGCCGGCTCATAGACAAAGAACTGACGCAGAGAAATAGAAAGGTTCTTGCAGGTTGCATATTGCACCAAAAGGACGGACTCTCTCTCTCTCTCTCTCTCTCTCTCTCTCTCTCTCTCTCTCTTCTCTCTTCTATCTATTTATCTATCTATCTATCTAAATCACTCTCGCCTCCCTCTCTGTCTACTCTCTCTCAGTCTCTCTCTCTCTCTCTCCTCTCTCTCCTCTCCTCTCTCTCTCTCTCTCTCTCTACTCGCTCTCTCTCTCTCTCTCTATTCTATCTATTCTATTCAATCTTATCATATCTAAACTCTCTCTCCCCTCTGTCTATTCCTCTCTTCTCTCTCTCTCTCCTCTTCTCTCTTCTCTCTTCTCTCTCTCTCTCTCTTCTCTCTCTCTCTCTCTCTCTCTCTCTCTCTCTCTCTCTCTCTCTCCTCTCTAATATAGTATATAATAATATATATATATAGATAGATAAATATATAAATATATATATATATATATATATATAATATATAAATATAATATAGTATATAGTATCACCCCCCTCTCTGTCTATTCCCTCCCGTCCCTCTCTGCATCTCCTCTCTCCCTAACTCCCTCTCTCTAACCCCCCCCCCTCCTTTCTCCCTCTCTCTTTATTGCATTCGTTATAGAACACACGCAGATGCAGCAAGCAGAAAATATGTTCCAAGCAATTATTTAAATACTAATTATAACTATTACTACTACCACTACTATTATTATTAATAAATTAGTACTACAAAATAAGGAACAAACACATAAGTGCACGCACATACATGGCTGCACGCAAATTTGCAATCAAAAATGAAACACACACACACACACACACACACACGCAGGTGTAGCAAGCAGAAACAGAGACCAAATGTCTGATTCTTCATTGTCGCAGTCCTCCATGATTTATACTGTATCTAGTAGCATACAACAGATTAGTATTAGTAGTAGTAGTAGTTGTTGCAACAGTAGTACTAGTGGCAACAGCAGGTAGTAGTAGTAGATGTTGCAGCAGTAGTAGCAATAGCAACAGCAGGTAGTATTAGTAGTTGTTGCAGCAGTATAACCAGTAGCAACAGCAGGTAGTATTAGTAGTTGTTGCAGCAGTAGTAGTAGTACAAGTAGTAGCAGTTATAGTTGCAGCAGCAGCAGCAGCAACAACAGTTGTAGTAGTAGTAGTTGTAGTCAATAATTATTATGATAAGTAAATATATCTTTTCTTTTTATACATGTATTCTATAATATTTTTTGAAAAATAATAAAAATAATAATAATAATAATAATAATAATAATAATAATAATAATAATAATAAAAAATAATAATAATAATCATAATAATAATAATCTTAATTCCCAGACAAGCACGTGTCGCGCATGCGCAAAAACACCTGGGCAAAAGAAATGCGCATATCGCATGAAACCCAAAACATAATCAACATTAAAACCATTATTACGGTTTCTTGTATTCCCCTCCCCCCCTTCCATGTGTGAGTGGCGGCGCAATTCATGGGGGGGGGGGCAAAAATGTGAGGCATCACTAAGGCAACATTAGTAGATTACTGGGGGGGAGGGGAGAGAGAGAGAGAGAGTGGCAGAAAGGAAAAGTTTCCATAATATATATATATATATATATTATAGTATAATATATATATATATTATATATATATAATAATATATATAAATAATTATAATATATATATAAGTAATATATATAATATATATATATATAAGCAGCTTGGGAAACCATTGTCAAATAAACTTCTGGTCCTACTCGTGCAATCACATTTAACATAACGAATTTATTAATATGCTTTCTATAAGAAATAAAAATCTATTAAGAGAATATATATATATAATATTATATATATATATATATATAATATATATATATATAGTATATATATATATATATATAATAATAAATATATATCATTAGTATTATATATGATTTTTCTGTTATTTGTTCCATCTCTGTGTATACAACGTGAAGCTGTGCCGTTTTGTAAGAGAGCTGACATACATACCCTCCTGTACACACACATACAAAGCTCTTGAGAGTCCTCTGATGGTTGTTCAGGGCGGGAACTGTAACATCAATTTAAGTTAACCAACGAGAACAGGTGAATATATATGTGACTAGATGCGAGGTGAGGTCCTCACCTGGGAACCGATATTGAGTCGAGATCTATTGAGAACCTCGGTGGGTGAAAAGTAGCACTAAGAATGTGCCCATTTATAATAATTCAGTAATTGTTTATTAAATATATTAAATAAGTCTTTTGTGGTTTATTAAATTGATCGATTACCTTAATTGGCCAATTTACAAGACCTATAACTATTCGCATTCAAATTATACGCTGTAATAATAAATAATGAAAAAAAAAAAATATATATTTATAATTATAAATATATATAATAATATTATATATTATATAATAATATATTATAATATATTATAATATATATATATTATATAATAATATATATATATATTATATACGTAAAACATAATACCAATCATTTAAATCTAAAGTCACACACAAAGGGAAACCTATGAAGAGAGAGAAGAGAGAGAGAGAGAGAAGAGAAGAGAGAAGAGAGCGAGAGAGAGAGAGAGAGAAGAAGAGAGAGAAGAAGAGAGAGAGAGAGAGAGAGAGAGAGTAAATCCGCACACATGACGTTTAGCAGATAGTACATACGGATGTTACTATCCGACTGACGGAATCCGGAAGTGGATAGCAACCTTCATGCGAATGCGGATACGCATGAGATGCGAATGCACATTCGGATAAAAACGGATATTATGTCATACTTTGTCTACAAGATACTACTATAGCCTCATTCTCCCAATATATTAATTCTTATTATTATTATTATTATTATTATTATTATTATTATTATTTTATTAAGATTATTATATATATTATTATTAATTATATTATATTTTGTAATCTTATCGAATTATAAAATATTGGAAAAAATGGAACTTATTTTAAAATTTGAGAAGCAACATAACTTTTTGGCAGGGATTTTTATTTTAATTAAATTTTCATATATATATATATATAATATATATAATATATATAATATAATATATATATATAATATAATATATAATATATATATTATCATATAATAATATATATAACTCGGGATAAATTTCATACAACAAAAGGCACTCACTCTTCCTCCCTCTTTTTTGAAATCCTCTTCCCTCCTCTAACGAAGCACTCTTCCTCCTTTTATTGAGGCATATTTCCTCTTTTAGGAGTACTCTTCATCCTCTAATGAAGCCCATTTCCTCCTTTTTGGGATCATCTCCTCTTTTAGAGCACTTTTATCCTCTCTTGAAGCACCTCTTCCTTTTTTAGGAAGCACTCATCACTTTTTGAAGCACTTCTTTTTTTAAGAACTCTTCTCCCTTTTTTTTTTGGAAGCACTCTTCTCCCTATTTAGGAGGGACTCTTCCTCCCTCCCTTGGAACACTCTTCCCCCATCTTTTGGGCCACTCTTCCATCTTTTATTAGAGCCATTTTCCATCCTTAATTAAATCAGGTTTCCATATATAATATATAATAATAAATAGATATTAGATATATATAATAATATATATATAATATATATATATATTATATATATAAATATATATATAAATAGATTATATATATAATAATTATATATATATATAATATATTCGGTTAGCCACATACACCGGGATGCATCGGGGGTTTTTTGTTATAACTACAAAATATAACTGAATAATCAGTTGTGTAAGGCCAGCATAAAAAAGGGTCGACGTGTTCAAGACAATTTCTTCCTTAATATGAAGCTGATGAAACAACGCTGCAGAAGAGTCTCTCTCTCTCTCTCTCTCTCTCTCTCTCTCTCTCTCTCGTCTCTCTCTTCTCTCTCTCTTCTCTCTCTCTCTCTCTCTGACTCTCATGCAAAATCATTGTAAATGACGTAATCATATTTTCACTCTTTTCTCTGTTCCGTCAAAATCTCTCCACATATGCAAGTCAGCTATTATTAAGACTCTCTTCTCTCTCTCTCTCTCTCTCTCTCTCTCTCTCTCTCTCTCTCTTCTCATCTCTCTCTCTCTCTCTCCTCTCTCTCTCTCTCTCTCTCTCTCTCTCTCCTCTCTCTCCTCTCTCCTCTCTCCTCTCTCCCTCTTCTCTCTCTCCCTGCTCTCTCTCTCTCTTCTCTCAAAATATTCCAATAAAATCTTCAAGATTCCCAGATTGGACTTCATCTCTTTAATGTTAAAAACTGTGTAGCTATGAACTTGTTAAATAATTATAGATATATAATATAGTAAATATATATATATAAATATATATTATATATATTATAATATATAAATAAATATATATATAGTATTATATAATTGATATAATATATATATATACTTAATATATATATATATATATAATATATATATATATATATATATTATATTATAATATATATATATATATAATAATATATATAGTATATTTTATTATAATTATATAATATAATATAATTATATATATAATAAATATATATTAACTAATATCGATAGAAAAAATATATATATATATATATATATATATATTTCAATGGAAAGAATATTCATCTCAAATTGTTTTATTTTTGTTCTGAAGCAGTATTTTTTTTTCACCATTCCGGGTCGGTCATGTGCGGAAAGCTATGAACACCCCCATCATTCGACAAACCTTGTCCCTTTATAAATATATATATTATTATAATAATATATATATATATATATAAAATATAAAAATAATATATAATAAAATAATTATATATAATATAACACCCCCACAAACCCTCGACCAAACTCATTCCCCTATTTATATATAATATATATATAATATATTATATATAAAATATATATAATATATACTCTCTAAGTTCCAGTTTTTTTGTTTTTAAAAGAAATTTTGCGCATTTCAAGCATAAAAGTATTTAGGTCAAGAAAACATATTCTAAACGTTCAAAATGTTAATTATACATTTTATAACTGTCTAATAATATACGCAGAGCCTGCCTGGAGATGAAAGATATTCGTCCTGTGCTTTCAAAATTATATTAAATACTCACTACTTACTACTACTACATAAATAAAATAATAATAAAAAATAAATATAATAATAATAATATAATAATAAAATAATAATAATAGATAATAATAATAATAATAGATAATAATAATAATAATTAATATTATATATTAAATTATTATTTATTTTGAAAATTTAAAAACTTTTATTATAATATATTTATATATTAATATATATATATATATAATATATAATATATATATATATATAATAATAAATATAATAATATATAATAATATATTAATAAAGAAAGAACATAATGGGATAAAGAAATACTGCCTTCTCTGATAAACCATCCATGTTTGCGAATGAGACAGATATATCAACTAGCTTTACCTTTTTTGGGAGCCATGTTAAAGCATCGGTATATTTCCTCATTCCGAACATCGTGTCAATCCTAGGAGTAGGTCAGTAATTCTTACCTCTCAATATATCTCTTTATTAACATCTTACCTAATTTGAATTAATATGCAATATTAAACATCTAAAAATAAATAGATATATAAAATATATATATATATATATATATATTATATATATATATATATAATATATATATAATATATATATGTGGCCGGGTTACTTAACATAAGAAAGACTACTCTTACGGCCGCCTTACCACTTTCAGTGAATCCTTAATATTAGACAGTACCCCTCAACCCCCCCCCCCCCCACCCGTCAGACATCTTCAGAAATAAAGATTTTACCCCCCCTTTGACACTCATTATATATAATATATATATATATAATATATATATATATAATATATATAGATTAAATAATATATATATAATATATATAAATATATACTATATATAATATATATATAGTATATGGAGGTGGCAAAAACGTGTCATAAAACGCCATAAAAACATAAGAGTTAAGTCTTAAATAAGAGCTGTTGATAGTATATATATAAAAATATAAATTATAATATAATATATATATATAATATAAAAATATAATTAATATAATATAATATTTAATATATATATATATGGGGCCTAATATTATAGCTCTCTTGACGGCACACATTGACGCAATGTTAGTATTTTAATAATAACTAGTATCTGGACCAAGATCATAGTATTTACTCTCTTCTCTCCTTCTCTCTTCTCTCCCTCTCTCTCTTCTCCTCTCTCTCTCTCTCCTCCTCTCCTCTCTCGTCTCCTCCTCCTCTCTTCTCTCCTCCCTATCTCTCTCTCTCTCTTCTCTCTCCTCATGGGGGTTCAAAGTTGTGTGGTATGTTTAATATTAACATCTCTATCATAGGTTCAAACTGACCCTAACTAATGTAAATAAAAAATAATATAATAATAATAATAATAAATAATAATATAATATAATAAAATAATATAATAAAAATAAAACCAACACATCTTTTTCTTTCTATCCTTCTTATAACCATATTTCATCTAACCAATCAACATAAATATATTAATAATGTATTCACATGCTTTATCTATAAATCTCTCTC
>JABUQX010103596.1:0-17500 GCA_015478945.1 Trachelipus rathkii
CGAAGAGAAGATTCCTGCCACCCCCTGCTAAATAATTCCTTCAATAACTCCATCCTATCTTATACAAATTGAACCTAACCAGGAGACGCTAACCATACCCTGCCTGACACATACGCTATTAATATTAACCAATCACGCTTTCGACTCTTAATTTATTTTCTCACAGCGTCTTCACTATCGTACAAAACATGACCTTTGATTACCATTGTGAGAAAGTTTCTACCAGCAACACAATATTATCACTAATATCTGGCATAGTAGATCTCCATAATAGTACTATCAGATGACCCTAGTGCAAAATCCCATTAAAGACGCTAAAGTACAATTTATTCTCCTCCTCCCCATTTTTTTCACTCCAATCATTATTTTGTTTATCAATGTACAATATCATATATATTATTGAACCAAGTGATGTTCGAATATCTACATCAAATCAGATTCTTATGCTAGTCGACCTTGTTCTTCACTCAATCAGTCCTTGATTACAAGGTGTCCAAAGCTTCACAAGACGGGGCCGCAAACTATAATCGACGCGAAAATAACACCGGCATTACGATTCGTTTGTCCTACCAGCATCTAATAAAGCTAATGTCAAAGCTATAAAAACGCTATGTGTACCCTTACTCCGCCTTTACCTCTTATAGGAAGTAGTTAGAGTATTGCTCTCCTCCAATCCACATCGGACTATACGGCCGGAGCCTCCTATAAACGTCTTCTGTTAACAACGCTTATCAGACTGCTGCACCAAATGCTAGAGAATAATCAAAATCACCATCCGGTCGCCTTTCATCATAATCACATTCGACTAATAGTTAATTAATATATATATATTATATATATAAACTATATATTATAATATATAAGAATTAAATTATTTTTGATAATATATATAATATAATTATAATTAATATAGCTATAGTATAATACTATATATAAATATACTATGTTATATATATATATCTATATAATATAATATATATATATATATATTATAATATATGAATATATATTATATACTAATATTATACATATTATATATATATTAATATAATATATATATATATAATTTATATATATATATATAATTAATATATATATATATATATATATATATACTATATATATATTATAATTAATATATATACTAATATATATAATATGTATATAATATTATTTATATATTAATATTAATTAAATTAATATATTTATATATTTAAATGAGTTTAGATATATAATATATAATATATAAAATAAATAAATGATTTCACTAAAGCTATATTGAAAAACCCTTATTATATTTGATTCACTAAAGTATGAAGTATTTTTTATTTTAACTTATTATAAATTAAAGTAAATATAAAAATAATGTTAAAAATCATCAGGGAATAATAGTAAGCTATATAAATAAGTCATAGAAAAAAATAGTAGCTATCATCATTATGTTAGATATCTTCTATTACTTTGTAATCACTGCGTTAAATGATTACTTTAGCTACTATAATAGTAGAGTACTTAAAATAACATAGCTTATATAAATTATAATTTTAATTTCCAGTGCTTAATATACTAGAACTTCTATGAAGAACGCGGTTTTATGTTATTGTTTTATATCTATTAATTTAAGGATTTAATTATACAATAAATAAATGGTTAATTACCGAATAATAAATCATATATAAAATATAATATAGTGTAAGAAAATTTTTCAATTCATAAGTTGTATAAGTATGTTTAATTTAAGTTATTTAGGTATAGAATGTTGTTATAAGTTGTTATAATATATTTAATATTGTTAAAATATAATTCTGGAAGTAAATAAACAGATTTTACGTCCTAGCTATATTGTAAATAAGTACAGCACGAACAAATATAACGGTCATTCTTTTTCTATTTATTGCCATTTAAATACACGGTACTTACAGTTTATATTACTCAACAAATAAAAATATGCAAGCAGCGCTCAGTAGCGTAGATAATTGTGTGATCTATGCATCAATACAGAGAATCCATATCGTTGTGATCTATGAGTGGAGAGGTGAGCTACTACCTGAGAGTCTACTAGTGAGTGTACGGTGAGATGATCACGCAGATAAACGTAATACTCTGAGTGATACTAGGGACATAGGAGTCACACATGAGGAGTGCACTATCATGAGTAGTGAGTTATATATTGAGAGTGAGTGTAGTGAGCACAGTTTCCAACACACTGTGAGACATATATATCTGAAATATATATATGCCCTGATTAATTAAAATAAATACATATAATTATAGTGGATTGAAATAGGTATATTATACCATAACAGCAAAGTAGGTAGAGATATCTAAGACCGTACGGGGAATCAAGTAATAGTGGAGGGTGAGCGTTTTCCCTCAATACCTCACACCGTTTAGTAGGATATTGATAGGCGTGAAGGACTCCCTCAAGCACCCAAATACCAAAGAGCGGGGTTTCCGGAGACCCTCCTCGGAGAGGAAGTATAATAATAGTCAATAATATAACTCATTGTCGAGTTTCTGAGACGGAAGGATCCACGAGAGACCTATACTACTGACTAACTAGTTCAATCTCTCACGTGAGCGCGGTTACCCTTGTGAGGTTAATTATCTTTATAGTATCTTAAAAATTTTATTATTAACTAATTGTACACTTTACTAACATATATAATTAATATATAGTAAATATCTTTATATATTACGTAAATGAAAATGTCAATTATTTCGAGCTTATTCTAGTATCTGTATTATACTACTTTTCCTATCTTATTGATTTATGGTTTTCCGAGTCCCTTATTGAAACTTAACTGGGAGTGAATAACCCTTGCTGTGTGGTTGTCTGACTAATATCTAATATATATAAGCATTGATTACGGGTATGTGAGCACGTCGTCATACTTATAGCTCTCCAAGCTTCCCCTCTTTGGGTTTATTTCACTTCTATCTCATTGCTTACATATGTCTAGCTTCTTTATCAATCGTCAAACTATCCGGTATACTGTTGTTGTGAAATTAGGTGCGACTTCATTCACTTTTCTGTCAAACTAGATAGTTATATTTCAAAACTCCTCTTAAGAATGAGAATCAGTGTTCCTATATATATTATCAAATCTAAAACTATGTGATATTCATATTTCTCCTAATAACATCGTATTTTTGCGTTGGACGCGTGTAGCGCGAAGTTATCTCTGATACTCTAAAATTGGTCTATTCATAATGTACACTTTACACTCCTATCACTAGTACACTTCTATTCTTATAAATCTCATTTCAATTCTGTCATTACCTTCTTTACTCTAAGATAATTTGCCTTCGTCCTTAATATTTCCGAATTTCTATTCTCGCTGGATCTGATAGATTTCCGGGTGTGTCCGTCTGAAACGCTTGGTTAAATTACAATGTTGACTTAAAAAACTCTACATGTACATTTCTACAAATATCCCTCTCTAAGACACCTTCTATTTCATATCTTCTTTTCGAACTGGTGTTATCTCTCGTCTACTCTAGTCGTGACAATATTAACATCCTCGTACTCCATTAACTATAACAAATAAATGTCTGGAACTACACTCATATCACAACTCAGGTTGCTAAGGCTACGTGAGCCTCAATAGTGATACTTGAGTAGATGATTATCTATTTAGTACAGCTGAAGAACTTTTTATTCCTTACTCTTACAATTACTATATTATATCATATACACTGTTTATTACATAGTGAGCTCATCCGCCTATGTATGGGTATCTAGGCTCTCTATATATGGAGTGAGTGGAGCTCAGGTATTTCATTCACCTCAGGCTTTTGGTAATATGAGGTCGAGTCAAATGATCATAAGTAATATATCAACGATCCTATTTCTTTCATAGTGTCAACTTGCTCATCTATCTTTATGCAGAGTCAGTGCGATTTTAGTATGTCATTATTATTCTTTATTTTCTTATTAGGATACTACTATATAGTATATGATATATTTATTATAGTAGTGGCAAAGTGCTGAGGAACTTTCCATACCGTGTTGCACACAATACTTTATGACGCCTTCGTAGCACTAAGGGGTGCTAGTGTCGGCACATAATTGTGGTGCTGCTATCAGCAACTTCAGACTAGTTCGCTGCGGTTGCCCTACTTTATTCTACTGTACATACACATATATATATAATATATATTGATTCTTTGGAATTCTCTTCCATCTCCTGTTTTATCCTATTCAATTTTAATCTCCCTTCAACTTTAAAGCTACCTTCGTACATCTCTCATTCAACCTAATTTGTGTTTAGATGAATAGTTATGTGTTCATTTTAGACCTAACCTATCAACTATGAATAGTGACTTGGGCTTCTAGAGCGGTGGTTCGATTAAACTCAAGTGACAAAAAACAAAAAAAAAAAAAAAGTGAAGGTGTCAACGTATACCCGATCTACTAAAACAAAGATACGCAACCACTATTCTGGCATATATTCTCAAAGGTACCGATGTTGAAGAATTTGTAAACGAAAATGGGGCTAATGCTTTAATGGAATCGGTAGAAAACCGCAAAGAATGTTGCTTTAAAAATTCACATATGAGGATAATTTGTTAATATACAAATTTTTTATTTATTTTTTTAAATCACGATATATATACTCATATATAAAATAAAATTATATGAAACTTATAAAAAGTAATTTAAGTCTTAGGATAAAGTTTGGATGCTTCTGCAAAAGTTTAAAATTTTTCCATAGGCTTTCTCACTTATAAATATAAATTTAGTGGCCCTTGCTCGTTTAGGGCCGTATCTAGTTCTGGTATATTGATAAGATTGTTAAGAATACCATATTTTACTTCTGTTGTGATACCTTAAAAAACTTTATTTATAAACTACTGAAAATACGACGCCTGAATATGAGGACCCTATGAATAATGTGGAGAATGATCCGAAATGTTGTGATAAGTTGTCTTAACTTGTGGAATGTGTGTTATAAAGTACTTAGTAGAGAGGGCAGCGATAAGTATATTATGTAATTTATGTGTAGATACAGTTTAAATGTATGAAGCATATATTATTCATATCGTTTATTCTCATATATTTCACATATATTTATTAATACTTTAGTAGTAATCCCATGAATGTTTAATATAAGTGTTACGAGGAGGAGGAGACATAACTCCTCTGCACTACTCTTATGGAAATTATATTATATATAGTACATACATTTATAGTTGAGAGACACAATATATCATAGCTTGTAAGTGACTTGTTGGAAATTGATAAAAAAAAAGCAATGCCAGTTAAAAAATTGCCAAAGAAGGTGGCTAGACTTTGCAATTATCTGAAGTACAAACGCTGGAAAATGTTCATGTGTACGTTTTAGTATTTCAGAGATCTGAGAGTGCAACATAGTAATAATCGTTTGTGTGTATGAAAAAACCGTGATAATACATATTACGAATATATTTTAAGGAGTAGTATTTTTGATTATAAAACTGATAAACGTATACTCAATCGATACTAAACAAGAGAGTTACTTTCAATTGTGTATCACATATGTTTCGATTATATAGTCAATTATTCTTTTCAAACGGAAGAAAGTTTCCTAGCGGTATCAGGGATTACTGATTTGTGGATATATTTTCCATCCGTAAGGTTGCTATTTTTTCGTTCTTAACGTTCTTGAGTTTTTTAATTAATAGTTTGTGACGTCAAAAGAAATCGTAAAAAAAATGTTTTATTTTATGTAATATTTTAAAAGTATATATATTTTATAGAACTACAACCACTATTTTATCTTCGAAAAATATTAATTATTATTATTTTCTAAATCAAACACGAAATATATATATTATAAAAGGAAATATAATGAAACAATGATAAACTTTAATTCTATTATTAATTCTTTTATTCGTTGTGTGACGAGACATTTGAAAGAATTATATATATATAATATATATAATATATATATAATATAATAATAGTATTAATATATATATATTATATATATATATATATATATATTAATATATATATATATATATATAATAATATAATATATACTACTATATATATATATATTATAGTATATATATATTAACTATATATATATATAAATAGTATTATATATATAAATATATAATATATATATATATATATATTAATAATATATATATAATAATATATTAATATATATAATATTATAATATATATATATATTATATATATAATATATATTATATATATATAATATATAATATATATATATATATATTAAATATAAGTAGTATATATATAACTATATAATATTATTATATATTATATTATAATCTTATACTATATACTATATATATATTAAATATTTTATAAAATATTAATATATATATATATATAATATATATACTAATATATATATATATATATACTATATTATAATTTATATATATATATATATTATATATATATATATATATATATTATAATACTATATATATATTAATTAATATTATATATATATATATATAGTATATATATATATATATTAATTCAATATATATATATAATAATATTAATATATATATATTATATATACTATATATATACTATAAAGTATTATTATATATATACTATAATATATATATAATATTAATATATATTATTATATATATATATATTATAATATATTAATAATATATATTATATATATATATATATATATTAATATATATAATATATATATAAATATATAATATATATATATAATATAGTATATATACTACGTAATATAATTATCAATTATGATAAATATAATATTAATTATTAATAATATATATATATATACTATATAGATATAATAATATATATATAATAATATATATATATAATTTAAATATATATATAAATATATATATATATAATATTAATATATATAATTATTAATATTAAGTAATATTATTATTTATATATATATATAATTAATATAATATTAATATTATATATATAATATATATATTATATATATATATAATATATTATATCTATAATATATAATATATATATACTTATAAATAATATATTATATATATATTATTAATATATATATAAATATTTAATTTATTAATTATAATAATATATATATATATATATATATATAAATATATTTCATTAATCAGATTAAAATACGTTACTAGAATCATACCTTTTACACAACGGCTTCATTGCTTAGACTGAATCTTTGTTTTACCCTATTTATTTTTTAAAATAAAAAAATTTATTACTAAAAGTATGAGTTTTTTGGGTATTAAGAGGCAAAAGTTCGTTCCTTACAGAGGACTTTCCTGCTACGGTAACAATAAGAATAATAAGAGAAGTAAGATAAAAAGAACATCAATAAACTACATTTTATTCATTTATATTTATAATAGCAATTGTAAAAAATAAAGCATTTTCCAAAATTCTTCTGTCCCAAAAAGGGAATTTCAACTTTAAATTTTTCAATCTATGAATATCCTAATTATCTACCACATGTCACTAAATATTAAACACCCAATTTATTTTGATAAAACAAAATTATAATATATATTACATTTATATAATAATAAACACCTGGAGTATATGTATTATTTATTTGACAACTTACGCATTAAGGTCATTCTACTAATAAAAGGTAAATAAAAGCAATACCTTACCTTTATAAAATACGTAGTTTTATTATTGGACGAGAATGATTCCTTGGAAGGTGCTCCTATACTATACTCTTAATGAATAAAACTGGAAATTACCAATTTACTATCACATAACGGCCTGTGTGACCTTATAAATCGACCATTACGATAAATCTTCCGAGCCGGTTATTTATTAGCCTTCAATAGCTAACATTATAGGTTAAGTACCTGACCTTCAATATTTGCTGGTCAATCATTAGTTATTATGATCATAATATTAACATTAGTCAGACACCTTTGTGCCTCATATCCATCGTGTACCTTTTTGTTTAAGAACACATCAAACCTTGCGTCTGAGCCTAATCCGAAAAATACCATAATCTGTTAAGTTAGGTTCCTCCAGAGCATATCAACTTTCCTTCGGTGAAACCACAGTTATAAAACCAACAAGAGAATCACTGGAGACATTACGACTGTCCTCAAGAGCAAGTCACTTCTTAGACCTAGAAAAATCTCATAAAATATAAAATAACGTATTAATTATTGCCTTCCACACCTAATAAGTATTAAATCAATGAATGATTACAACTGACGCCAAGAGTATAATAGTTACACTGTAATTATATATATAACTATATATTATATAATATTATATAATTATAATATATATGATATACCATCCGGAATTAATAATATATATAATAATAATAATCAATAACTTAAATAATAATAATAATTAATATATAATTAATTAATAATTAAATTAAATAATAGAATAATAATATATTAATAATTAATTAAAATACATATATATAATAATAATAATAATAATATATATAATTAATAAATGAATAATACATAATCAATTCAAATATTTTCAGAATATATGATATCTTTATTTATCTGTGCGAGTGGCAAGTATGTTTGATATTATACAAAAGTATCTTTTATCCGTATGATTATTATCACAGAATCCATAAATATAAGTAATATTATTGCAAATGATAAATAAGTAAATGATATCAATGTGAACACATATTTTGGTACTATTTCTATGGAGCAGATAGTATAATTATGATTCCTATCGTTAAGCCTCAGTGCAAATTAGTTGAAAAGTGGCTACTGCGACTTGCGACACAGTGTTGTCTTCGATCTGCACCACGTTAATAATAACTCAGTTTCATCATTTCGTATAGCTGCTCTTCTTTTGGGCAGATTTGAATTTAGTCGAGCAACTCGTGAGCGGACAATATTGAGATCGCATGCTCTCTCTTTCTTAGTAGATTTAACCTCATACTATGAATGCAGAAAGCACACTGCGTTTATATCAAGGTTGGTAGAGACTTCTATGTTATAGAGAGCTCTAGATGTCTGAGAGCTAGAGTTATATTTTCTTCCTCAGTGGTCATTTTTAATCTTGTATAGAAAATACACCTGCTGAGTGTAGCTGTATTAAAAACTAGGCGTATATGAAGGCTTGATTTCTTCATTTCTGGAGTGGGTGACTAGTGGAATGTGGCTCTGACTCGCTCGGAGAGCAAGCTATCCTTCTCGGATTGTGCTCGTTTAACATCAGTACCAACGCGACATGAAGTCTCAAAAATTTGTTTCTAGAGATAATCCGCTGAGAGGAAAGAGTAATAATCTTCTGACGAACTTATATCATTTAAATGGGGCCAGTGATTTGAAGTATAATCAGCATTTATAATGGTGATAGAGTAAAAACCGGGTGCTATTAAAAACTAATCAATGAATGCGTTCATATATTTTTGTGAGGTGACGTTGAGATTAGTAGCTACTATAGTGGTTAAGTAAGCTAATTAATCGCTATTGTGATATACTCTGCGATAGCGGAGGTCATGTTCGAATCCCGCTGATGAGATGATAAAAAATTCTTAACTTTAGACTTCATATACATATTAAAAGATGGGTAGAAAACACGGTTGACTTTAAAACTAAGTTTATGAAGCTTCTTTTTTGGGTAATAGGAATGCTTAGTATCTGAATTAAATAGTCGTACAGGTTATACTGTTATGCCTCAGCAACGCGGAGTCCAGCGTTCGAATCCCGCTATGAAGAATAAACTTCAATTGTATAGATCACTCATTATATCAATTAAATGAATGAGTCACAGAAGATTTTACTCTTCGTCAGGCGGAAATTTATACACCCCCCGACCCATTTTGAGAAATAATAACCTCCTCCTCACCCAGTGCCCCTGACGGTTTTAAAATCAACTCAAACGCGGATGCTCTAAACTAAACTAGGTCGAATCTCAACGTCCAATAAATAAAGAACGCTTCAAATACGTAGTTTTTAAAGCACCTAGATTTTTACTCACCTCATAAATGGCTTGAGTACTCAAAGGCCCTGACCCCACATATTATATCATAATGTAAAATGATTAAAGTTCAAGAATAAATTAATTAACTCACTATCGTACTCAGCGGGATTCAAATTCGTTGACGAACGCGAGTTTGCTGAGGTTAAATGAGGCCTTTGAGTATCTCCACTCACGTAGGTCATTAGATATGGGATACGAATAACCTAGGGAAGAGATGAATGTGATTAAGATTACGTTTGAGCTGAGTGTCTTTTTTGTGAGGTGCGGTGGAGGCTAGGTTTAGAAGTAGTAGCATTCACGTTTGTTGTGTATCTAGGTTTTACAGCGAATGCGTTAAGTTCCTAATTACGTTATCGAAGTCCTCTCGTAGCTGGATCTGAGAGTATATAGAGATCGTTCTTGAGGTGATCTTCTAAATCTCCATTATTAAAGAGGTATATGTGATATATTATACCCAGTATTTAAATTGAATGATCTAACTAAGATAGATATTTTTTACACTTCTCAGTTACAGCGGGATTCTAGTGAAATCAGTTGATCTCCGCGTTTGTACTTGAAAGTTTACACAACGCGTAATGCTCTATCTCACATCATAGCCATCCCGTATATTAAGTTTTAATTAAATTGTCATGAGTACATTACATAGGCCTTCTGTGACTCAATCTCTTTAAAATTAGGTGAGCCCTAGGCCTTTATAGTGAAGTAACTCACATTTTATTGGTAATAGAGAAATACCCGGGTGCTTTAAAAACACGCTTTTATTATGTAAAGCGTGATATTCTATTTCTTGGGTGACGTGGATGGCCTAATAAGTGTTTAGTAGCTATCCGTGATTGTTATGTTAACATATCAGCTACGCGGAGTCAACAGTTCTAAATTCCCGCTGACGAAGAGAGTAAAATTATTCTTGACTCATTACTAATTATATAAAATGGTGAGGCCAGGCCTTTAGAGTAACTGAGCATTTATGGATGAAGCATAATACGGCTGATCGCTTTAAAACTACGTTTGATAGCGTCTATTTATTTGGTGGACGTATTAGATGAACTAAATGGGTGTAGATTAGCATCTCACAGGATTAGTTGTTAACTCAGCAACAGTACGAGATCACAACGTCGAATCCTCTCATGTGAGCTGTATTGACGAAAGTAGTAATAATTATACTATTCTGTGAACTCATATTCATATATAATGTATTGAAGTCACAGATAGATTTTATAACTCACTATCGTCAGCCGGGATTCGAACGTTTGACTCCGCGTATTGTCTCGTGAAGTTAACAAACAACCGGTAATGCTCTATAACCCCTAGGCCATTACCACGTCTCAAAAAAAATTATAATGAACGTGCATCAAACGAGTTTTTAAAGCACCCGTTTCTCTATCCCATAAATGCTGAGTACTTGTCAAGAACGGATGAGATCCACCAATAAAATAACAATCTTAATATATTAAATGAATGACATGTCATCTAGTATCACTGATACTACTTTACGTCAGCTGGGATCTAGAGAATTCAGTTATTGTCGATAAATATTCTCGTCGGATTGCATAAGACTATAACAACAGCGTGAGTATGCTCTCTTTATTTTTTCTAACTAATCTCAACGATCTCAATTTATCAGAAAAAAATGAGAAATTCTTCTTTTAAATATGTATTTTTTAATATGCACCCCGCGCTTTATGCTCAGCCTCCCCGAGTGAGGAGATGAGCTGAGATACGGGGCAAGAGCCCTGCGAGCGCAGACACCGAAGTCACTCTTCACAGCTGACTGATGCAGCGCAGGAGAGATACTCTCCTCTAACTACTTTCTTCTCGATGTAGCGAGTGAGAAGTACATAAAAAAATGAGAGAAACAGATAATTATTAACACTATCCTCGCGTATGTGTTCCTAAGTTCAGAGATTTATTCAATAGCGAACTGTATAATTACATCTAACGTCATTCTATGTGAAAAGGTCTATAGTTTTTTTTCCTAGCTCTCACTTGTCATCCCACACAGAACGCTACTATATACGTAGTCTCCTCTTATATATCACACGGTTATTTCGTCATTGGACACTCATATGCACGAGAGCTCACGCATCACCCCGCATAGGCCTGGCCCCCATTCCGCATTTGCAATCAATGTAAGCTCACGAGCGAGCATTTCTAAACTACTTTGCAGCATCAGTCGAGTGAGCTACTCGAATGACGCTCAAGAATCTCTCTCTGACTGTACTGCTATCATCTCGGACACTCGAGTGGAGCAGGACCTTTTGAAGCTACGTCATCCAGAGCATTTCCTCGCATTCCTCCTTTAAGAGATGGAGGAATGGATATTAGGCGATTTATTACTAACACATTTGAATTAATGCATATTACAATAATATAGATTTGCAATTTTATATCGCGTATGTCATTAATATTTTGAATTAGATATTTCTGTATATATATTCTCACACTATACTATATATATATATACCAATAGTATATATATAGTATATTTATAATATTATATTAGAATGATATATATAGCAGTTAATACCTTCTACTCTAACTATTTAGGAGTAAGACGTAGATAATAATTAGACCTACCTTACTACTATAACGTAATAAGTAATTATGACTAAAAAAGTACATAAAACTTAATATTAGCCTATTCATTTCTTTATATTTATCTTTTTCCATTCAGGAAGGATTCTTCAGTCCTGTCAGCGCGCTGCAAAGCTCCTTCTCCCAGCACATCCCACTCGCTTTGCAGCTATTCTCTTCTCTTTAGCATTTCATTTTTGTGGTAGCTGACATCGTTTTTCACACAGAGAGTCCTCCACCGAATCGCCCATCTCCTTCTTACGGGGCTTGCCTAGTTTCATGCCTCTGGTGTCCATTTCCCATCTTTTTCGGTTCTGTATAATATACAATAGAATATACACAACATCTCAAGTCTCCTTCAGCTCTCTTTCATATCATACATCTCATTACAACCAACATAGTATCTCTCTAATTACTATTCTTATTCTGTTCTCTATCTTCCAATCAAGTTTTTATACGCTACATCTATCGACCGCTCTCTATACTGAAATCACTTTCTATCTATCTCATTGTTCATGATCGCATTGTTTTACACGACTTCGGACAAACCAACAGTCCGAGGAGTATCTAACTCATACTACCTGCACTGTAAAAATCACTATTAGAAATATATTCCAGAATGTCTATAATTATAATCACTTTCATCCATGGCGTATAACTTACCAGACTTTCATAAATATCAAATTTTCATTCCTTCGGTAATACTCTTAATTCTCATTATGATTAAAAACCATACTCCGAAATAAATTAAAGAATATATAATAAACTAATGCTTATACTAAATCCACCCATCTCATACACATCCACTCATCCCTCCACTCGACCACACCTCAGACACCCTCACAGAATTTCCTCCGGTTATTGTTAAAATCTCTGTACTTCTGTACTCACTCATAACTGCCTTCCTCACTCTCCGCAACAACTCCACCAAAAAAATCATCGAATATTAAACAGTCTTCTCTACACTCTCTACATCTCCAACTGCCCCTCGTACCGACAATAATGACAACAACGCATCTCACTATTTATTCCACATCAGTCTCACTATTCACGTACTAAACCACCTTCTCCATCACTACATACATACTACCCATAGCGTGGCGAAACACTCCCTGCTTCGCTGCCTGTCTCCTCAAACATCTATCGTTCGTAAAGCCACAATCAGATATCCAATTATATTCTATCATATTATCATCATATTACCCACAAAGAGAAAACAAATAAACCCTCACTCATAATTCTCTAAATAGCTTCTCCAGACTTTTTTCTTGGACCGAATCAATTGCTTTTACAGGTCGAGTGAACGCTACAAGAATCTCTTCATTTCCAGCATCTTCCTCGAGACCATTCTTAGTGTGAATAAGAGGTCCGTAGTTCCTCTTCTCTTCTATACCGTACTGTATTCCTTCCGAGCTTCGGCTCTCCTTTCTCCTAGCTCGCTTGCAATATTCTTTCGTGTATTTCGCAAATGGCACCCAATCAAAATCTAAATATATACATATAATAATTCATATAAAATATCAAGCTCCTAATATATATATATATAATAGCCATCGGATATTAAATGTACTTTAGGCGTTTGAGACTCTAAAACAAGAAAAACACATTCCAAAGCACAATCAACATTACTCATGATAAGCAAACATTGTATCGTAACAACTCCGCGATTGTCTGAGCTACATCACCAATCCGTGTGCATCCTCCTCAACCACCACACTAGCGATACCACTCCATCCCACCTCTATCGTCCCTCGAGGGTATAAAGACGCTTCAACATTGTCTTTAAATGTTCATAGCCGCTTCTTCATTTCATATATTCCTCACCCATGAGTATATCTGTTATGTACGTTAGCCTTCCTCCTCCTCAATCAGGCTCTCGGACTCTATGTGTGGTAAATGCAATGAGTCCAGACTGATCTGCAAGCTTCTTCCTCTTCTTGTATAGTAAGATTTTTACTCTTCGTCAGCGATTCGATAACCTGTTGGACTACCGCGTTGCTATGAGAGTTAACCAACATACAGTAATGACTTTAATCTATAACCATTAGTCCATTACAATCGTTCCGCTCTAAATATAAATTAATTAATAAATAATAATTATTAATATAATTAAACAACAACAATCACAGTGCATACTTGCTTATAAACTTAAATTAATCAATGTCACAGCACGCTACTAACTATAACCTAAATAGAACGCATTAATACAAACACAAATTCTCTATTCACTTTTGTATATATTAATCCATTCGTACTGCATATCCATATTACTAATAAAAAATATCCAGGAACGTATAATAATAATAATTATTTATAAATAATATATAAATTAATAAAAAAAATAATTAATAATAAATAATAATTAAATAATTAATTAAATAATAATTAATAATATATAATAATAATAAATCATATAATAATATAATACATATATTAAAATCATTATAATGTGTATATTTCATTGAGCAAGTGAACCCTATCCTATAAATATTAGATAAAATAACACAATAACCAACTAATAATACTATAATAATAATAAATATAATAATATAATAATAATAATAATCTCATTTTAACCTATACTTTCGATCGCAACTGTAACCTAAATTGTGTGTGCGCCTCTTTTCTCAAATGTGAGCCTCTCATATCTTAAAAGATCCTTATTATACCTTTGTATGTGCTTTTAACTATGTACGTATCAATACCCACACACACATGCACACACACACACACACACACATATATATATATATATATATATATACATCTATACACGATTATATATATACTATAATATATTATATATATATATATAATATATATATATATATTATTATAAACATATATATACATATAATTCCTCCTTTTAAATCCTTTTAACTATCCTTCCTATAGATTACTATGTTATTTTTACTCTAACACTTTTCCGTTTGTTATATCGATTCTTAATATAGTTTTCACTGTCCTTTAAACCAAACGCATCCATTATCAACATTTTACAATATTCTTTAGTACATTCCTCTATTCTACAAGACAAGTGAGTTCTCACTTACGTCCCTCTACACCGTCATTCTGAATTATCGCGAGCCAAATCTCTTGAACTTTATACACTACGATTATACTTAAACAAACTTTAAACGTTATTTCGTCATTATACTACAGCAGAACAAGCGATCATAATCGAGTCCCTACACTTGCGAGGACTTTAACACTATCATAAACAGTGTCGTGAAATTTAAGAGTTGTGACTAAATATGGCCCAAAAACCACTAATATCGCAATGTCCGAGTGTGTATAGGGAAGTGAACTCTCTCGGTTTACCTATCGATAGAGGCTGATATAACAGCTCGTAAAACTTAGACCTATCCTTAATGTGAAAACGATAAATTAGAGCACGCACTACTGTAAAACAGATTCACAACATTGAATAAGAGGAGTATTCAGCTATTCCGCTCACCAATTTTGTAATGAACTCAATACAACTCAGATTACTACTCAAGGTTACCGAACCGAGAACTCTCTCTTACGAAACACATGAGCTCTACTTCTGCGTCCTTTAATCTCCTCGACACTTGTGAATGCTTTACGAACCAGACATTATTACATATTTATTACGAAGTTTAGATCATACATTAGAATATGCATGAGTTCATCTAGACATACATGAAACTACTTCATACTATCCCTAATTCTAAATAATTGGATAACCCAATCTTTAAAAGAAGAGGAAAATATCCTACATAAAACACACAATAATTCAAAAAACCGTTCAAATTAAATCTCATATAAATACAAGTAGCTAATAGACTATATCTCTAGTTTCCACTTAGAAAAAACGCCAATTATCTCTCCTCTAGCCCTTATTTTCAATAACTCCATATTCAACGCTACTTTTCTGTACATGTCGTGAGATCTGGCGCTGACTATATAGTATACCTCTAGAATCAGTGTCATGTGGCTCGATGTTCAATCTCTCGATCAACTTGATTATGGGTAATCCTCCGTTCTGATACCTTTATGTTCTAAAACTAGATATCTATCAACCAACAATCAATTTGTTCAGTGATCATCACCACTTCCCTTTAGTTCCTCAAATTGAAATTAGATTCATGAAAATATATAAATAATGGATATATATTTTAATTATTTAATATTATTTAAATATGTACTCTTGAGTGAGAAATGTATTATTTTACCTGTATATATCCTCATCATGTACCTAGGAAGTTATATACTTCAACCTATAAATATATAGAACTCACCTCTTTATCTTCTCAGTAACGTCTTGAAACGGTATGAACCTATGGTGTAATCATGTCATTTGAAACCTACTTACCATTTTCTCATATAATTACCACATAAGTACTATAATTCCGTATCCTGAAGAATTGCACCGGTGCTCTCTGGTCGCTTCGAGGATCGCCTCAATCCAGATGAATACGGAACTAGCTCCTACTCAGAGAGCATATAACGGAGTACTTCTGTTCTTGTAGTGTGTCCTTTCTTATTAAAGATCCCTCGCTACACCTACGGTGGACGTGTTTGCACGGTGCACCTGCTCACTCGCTTTTTATTTTGATATTCGGCGTGTTACCAATGGCCACTGTATATACCAGTCTACACTAAGTAATTTCCTATATGGGTTTCTGTCCTATAATACCTCTTACTTTTCTCCTTAATCTATAACTATATATAAATATATATATATATATATAATATAATATATATATTTAATATATTATATATATATATATATTATATAGTATATATATATATAATTTTACAATAATATATATATATTATATATATATATAATATATATATATATATATATACTATATATATATATATAATATATATATATATTATATAATATATATATATATATATTAGATTTGTGCGGATTGATAATAATTCCACACTTTCTACGTGAAGGATATCATGAATAAAAGT
>JABUQX010103596.1:25000-41285 GCA_015478945.1 Trachelipus rathkii
TTGGTTTTATCAAATTTATTTCCTTTCAGTTTGTGAAAGTGATCTCCGTGGATTTTCCCTTGGTAACTCCTGCCATATCTTAATTACACCAAAAATAATGAAAATTTAAGTTTAAATACGAAGCGAAATTCTGGTGGCCGTTCAGGTTGGAGCGCCATTCACAGGAACAGAGGTAAACAGGCTTCTACTCCATGGGGCAGCAAATAAAAAATTCTTCTTCTTCTTCATTTCTATCTTTCTTCTTCTTCTTTCTTCCTTCTTCTTCTCTTCTTATCTTTCTTTTCTTCTTTTTCTTTACTTTTTTGAGACTTCTTCTAATTTCTTCTTCTTCTTCTTCCTTTCTTCTTCCTGCTTCTTCTCTTTTCCTTCTCTAAATACTTTTCTATTTTTATTTATTTTCTTTACTTCCTTTCTTCTTGCTTTCTTCTATTTTTAATGCAATATTCAATCTTCCTTTTCTTACCTTCCTTCTTCTTGCTTCTCTTATTCTTCTTCTTCTTTCTTCTTACTTTTCTTCTTCATTCTTCTTCTTCTTCTTCTTCCATTATATCATTATTATTTTATTATTATTATTATTTATTATTATTATTATTATTATTATGTATATTATTTATGATTTATTATTTATCTTATTAATAATTTTTAAATTAATTATTCCTTATTATTCTAATTGTTATTATTTATTATTAAAATATTTATTATTAATTATTATTATTATATTATTATTATTATTATTTATTATTATTATATTGATTATTATTAATTATTATTATTATATTATTATTATTATTAATGATTATTATTATTATTTTTATTATTATCTATTATTATTTATTATTATTATTATATATTATTATTTTATAATATTATTATTATTATTATTATTTTTAATATTTATTATTATATTATTTATTTTATTTATTTATTATTATTTTTTATTATTATTATTATATATGTGATTATTCATTGTTCACTTTATTACCTAATACTCCTTTTGTGTAGGTGTTAATTACTTTTTAATAGTATTAAATTAATTATTATTATTATTATTATTATTATTATACTTATTATTATTAATATAATTATTATTATTATTATTATTGTTACTATCATTAATTATTATTATTATTATTATTATTATTATATTATTATTATTATTATTATTATTTATATATATTTTATTATTATTATTATTATATTATTATTATTGTGATTATTCTTTGTTCACTTTATTATTAAATTATTTAATTAAGTCAATTTTCCAAAGTAATATATTTTCTTATTCCAAACAGCAACCAGAATAGTAGTCGATCTGGGACTGTGGAAAAGGGCCCATACAAGACTTTTGCTCAAAGGCTCGTGGAATTCGGATTTTAGTAAGCAAAGAATGATGTGGATACTTTGGATAAAAGGACAATAGCAATATTTAATTAATAAATATCTTTTTAGGTTAATTAGGTTAGGTTAGAAGTTAATTTAAGATTAAACAATATAAATATTAAATTGAATATACATGCTGTGGAGTGGAAGAAGATGTAGAAAGGGGTAATAAAGTTTCTTAAAAAATACTATATGTAAGGTAGGATTCATTGTAAACTAAGTACCAATGGATTAAAAGTGATTTTAAAAGTTATTTAAGAAACTTATATTGTTATTTCCATATTACCTTTTTTAATCAAATAAAACAATTCTTTTTTAGCTTAAACTTTAAATCAACCCTTTTTATAATTTAAAAAAATCCTTTCTTTGATAACCATTTAGGTAACATGTTCACTTACTTTTATGATCTTTTCATTTCTGGTTGGTCTTTAATAAAAATGAAGTGGAAAGGGCAGAAAATATGTTCCGCAAAATGTTAAAATTTTTTTTTTTTTTCAGAACTGATGTATTAAACAGATAACTAATTTTTACCAAAGTTTTATGTATAAATTTTTTTTATATCTCTCGTAATGCAATTGCTATTTTTGATCTCATTAAAATAAAGCGGAGTCTACCAAAATTTTATGATGGTCCTATATTTTTATATACGAATAATTATATAATATATATATATATATAATATTATATATTATATATAATATTGAATATATATTATATAATATATATTATTATATACTATATATTTATATATATATATATATATATAATACAATATGTATATATGATATATATTATAGTATATATACATATATTATATATATATATATATATTACCCTATATCTTCTATATATATATATATATTATATTATATATATATATATATATATATATATATATAAATGTTTTAGTATACGAATGAATTGTGAAATATATTACTACATAAATGACTGGACTGGTCTACTATATATATATATAAGTATATATATATTATATAATAAATATATATATTATATACTATTATATATATACTATATATATATTTATATATTATTTTATTATCATTTTATTATATGATATTTATATACATATATATAGTATATATACTATTTATCATATTAGTATATATAGGACTATAATACCTATATATATAATTCTATATATATAATATATATATTATTAATATAATATAATTAAGTAAATATATATTATAGTTAAATATATATATATATCATTACTATTATTATATATATATATACTAATGTACAGGTATGTATCTATATATTTATACCCCTTCGATATATAACTATATATACTATATAGTATATATATTAAAGTTATTTATATTAGATAAGTATATCTAATTTATATTATATGATATTTTGAGGAGTGCGTGAAAGGATTGAGGGTCATCTAATTATAATGTAGAAAAGAGCAAGGTGATATGGTTGGCAGTGTACGGTGAGGGAACTACCGAGGTGGAATCCTATTCGGACCATTTTGGTAGGCCCAACTGAAAATACACACAGATACCTCTAATTTAAATACTTAGGCCTATATGGTGTTGAATGAAAAGGGAAATGGATGATCTGAGTGTTGTAGGAAAGTTGTAAGTGATGAAAACGTGGCTGGTGCAAGTTAAATGCATTTGGCAAATGTAAAGGTTACCTACACAGTCTTTGGGTGGCCGGTCTTTGGGTTCCATAATCGGGGGTATTGTTGTTACCGTATTAGTGAGTATAGTAATGGCCGAAACTTATAGTGTGGAGTAATGGTAATATAAAAGATCTTAAAGGTGCAATCTGTTCAGATGAAATATATTCTTGATCGATGTATTCCCCGGTGAAAGAAGAATATGAATTTGAGTATTAGGCTAGTCTGTTTTTGGTTATGACGAATAGAAGTTTTATGAGAGAATAAATGGATGTAGGTACTGGGTTTGGGGTCATTATGAAAAGGAATGAATGTGATAATCGTTCTTGCTAAAGTCCAGTGCATAGTGGTGAGTTGGTCGATCGTTTTAGAGCAGAACCAAAAGAAAATTCTATTCATTCCGTGTTAATAAACAGAGTCCAAAGAAAAGGAATGTGATTATTACATAATGCGAAAAATGGCTTCTTTATGTGTATAATGGCATGCAGCTTTGGAGAACGGTAGTGGTAACGTAGGACGCTTGTACGTCCAAGGGATGCAGTCCTCTCTTTGAACATTGAAGGTAGCCACTGCCCACAGCGGGGGTGAATGTCCACTGGCACTGTGCTCGAAGATTTCAGGGTGGATTTTGCCTTCGACGATCTTCGCATTTAAGGGTATGGTTGAAAGGGTTTTTTGGAGAGGACTTTCTTCTTCGACTCAGGCCATGGTCTTTACTTGACTATTGTGTCTTCTGGTGGGTGTTCCTCCACCCCAGATTCCACGTTTTGGGGAACCAAGTGACAGCTGATGATTATAATAATTATATATATATCTATTATATAATAATATTATATATATATATATAATATATATATATATATATATATTATATATATAATATAATATATATATAAATATATAGTATATATATATAGTATATATATACTATCTGCAATGATAAATTTAATAGTTTACTATAGTTTTTTTTACGCTGATTCCAAAAATGGATTCCGTTTTACTGTAGCATCATATAGTGGTTCTTTCCGCATATAGCAAATCAAACTTTTAAAACTTAACAATGCCAAAAAATGTAAAAAAAACGTTTAAATAACAGAATGATAAGATGACTGTTTCGTATGACTACTGTTTACAACTTTCAAAAACAAAGTCATTCATGACCGTATCTTGAGTGGGTGCTAAAAGGACGAATAAAGATATTTTTTTCATTTGTGTAAGTGAAGTGACCTTTTTCAGCAGAGTTGATCCGAGAGAGGTGTGTAAAATAATGTCTATAAAGTGATGAACTACTACTGACTTACCTTTAAAACTTATCTTGCCTTTTGTTTATTCCTAACAGTTTGGAGAGAATCCAGAAATCCATTATATGAAACTGTTATTCTGGCGCTGACAATCTGTTCGTTATTATAATATAAAAAAGAACATGAATATTATACATATAACCATCCTTACCTCTCCGCAGTACAGACCTGCACCCTATAATGAATATAGTGTCGAATAAGTGTTATATGATGTAAAGTGCAGTCTATTCTTCTGGAGAGTGTTAGTTGATGAGAAAAATGATAAAATGAGGAATAAATAGAGCAAATTATGACGCCAGACACATGACAAGCCAATTGTTGATGGAAAGTAACTGATGACAACGATGATTTATATTCCAGAGGTAAGGTGATTTCATCGCTAAATTACTAAATCCAGGAAGAGAATGAATGATTCTGCGCGAGTTAATATTTGCCAAGATAAAGTCGCAATCTTTGTAAAGTTCGCGAAATGACAAGCAAAACTTTATTATCTCCAGGAACGCACAATCTTCATGATACCAGATATCCGTGAAAGAGAAGCCATTTCAATATTTCTTGAACAGATCTAATGACAATAGTTTTGGAATTACTCTCATCAAGCCTCAGAAGTGGAGATTATTTTATAGACTTCCTCAAGAAGAAGCTTAAAGGGAGTTCGCTTATATGGAAATGTATATTCATCAATCCCCTGTAGCACACTGATCATTTAACCAGAATGTACAATTGTTATTAAGAAGTGAAATATGATGAGCGCACGGAATGGCTTTTGTGCAGAGAATTTTGAAAGTTTATTTATATGGTACTTTGAACTACAATTAGGATACCCCCAAATACCGCGCAAGTTTTGTGGGGTGAATGGAAACAGTCCGTTTATCCGCAAAAAAATCACTGGGAAATGGCAAGAGTGGCGCATCATAAAAAAGAATTTTGCACTTGGTTTCAGAATATCCTTTACCGACCGCTTGGTCCAGCCCGGAAAATTTTTTTCTACTCCCTCCACTTCATATTAAATTAGGCATTATGAAGCAATTCGTAAAAGCTCTGGACAAAAGTAAGGGGATTGCTTAAAGTATGGTGTAAGCAAATTTTCTTCTATTAATGGCGAAAGTCAAAGAAGGGTATATTTGTTTTGGACCTCAATTAAAGTTTATGTGTGATATTAATTTTGGAAGATACAATGACGGTATTAAAGGTATGGGGATGCGTCATAAAAATTGTAATTGAATGGATACCTCTGGAATAGGAAATGCCCCCAAATTACAAATTCATTAGTAAATAGTATGCTTGAAAAAATTTATAGATTTTGGATCCAACAAGAGTATTTAAAATATTACCGGTTTTTGAACTCATCTATAGTACTTTCCTGTAAACATATTGAAGCAGCATTGCGAGGAGCAAGGAGAAAGATTCCATCAAGACAAATAAAAGCTTAGGAAGACAAAGTACCAAGGATGATGGAATGAAACGTTATGGCCTACTACTACTGGGATGCTAAAAGTTGAGACCAAAATCTGGAGAGCGGACTAGTAAACGCATAACCCTCAATGGAAAAATTCCTTAGTCACATTTTGGTAGGAAAATAGATATTCTCTAACCAATAACACTGTACAACATGAAATCGTCATAACACATCAAATACCCTGTGTTCTTGTATTTCTTGCCGCTCCGAAAAGAACTAGATCTTGGTTGCTTATATTTGTCAACGCTCCACGTATGCTAATTGGTGGAATTGGACAGTCGAAATTTGGCAATACTTAGTACCATTTCCATTCATTACTATGTTAACAGATGTCCATTTCCTCCTACGTGCTTTTGTAAATGTTGTTCAGTATGGTTTGGATATTGTGAAGTGTACTAGTGTTGTAATAAGAAAATAAAGTAAAGTAATTAATAATATATATATATAATATATTAGTATTATATAATATATATACTTTATATTATACAGTTTAACACCTGCCCACTCACGGGCAGAGAACTAATCTAGGAGGGGGTGTGCTCATTTTTTAAAAGTCTAAGCAAGACGGAGCCAAGAAGAAAAAGTGGAATACACGCCAATCAAGACGACGACCTAGTGGACGAACCTGGGTCTTTCCGCTAGCCTATTGGGCGAGCTATGCCCTCTGGAACCGCTGAGCTACCGTGACGCCAATTTAGGTGCTTGATTCATTACTTCTGCCTATACGGAGCCGACTCGCGCTTCCGCCCGAACCTCGTCATGTCTTCTTACTTTTTCTTTATAGATAAAACCTCTAAATCACAAAATAATGTTGGTCACTTTTTTAATTTACTTAACTTTTTGTTATATCAAAAAAGAATCAAGATTAAATTTTTGGTGCTCCTCCTTTCATGATATTTAAATTTAGATTTTTAATTTTTGATTAAATTTTATAAAACTTTGTAATTTTATATTGCTTTTTGATAATTTGAAAAGTTTATTTTCAGAAACTATCTCCTTTCTCAGCACTCCAAGTTCCAATCCCCTCGGTTTGTTGCCCAAAATAGGCTCTAGGCGTTTTCTTGCGTCCCACGTCTTCTCGAAATTCCTTTCTTCTAATCTTCTTCTTTTCTTTTCCATTCTCTTTCAGTGCGTCCAATGTCTGCCCCGCAGAGAATGAAATGAAGTCAACTAGAAAGGATTTGTTTAGCTTCTTCGTCCAGCGGGATTCGAACGTTGGACTCCGCGCGGTTGCTGAGTTAAGCAACAACCGGGAATGCTCTAGTCCACTAGGTGCCAATCCACGCATCCGCCAAAACCCAAGACCGCTTCAAACGTGTTTTTTAAAGCACCACCGTTGTTCTCATCCCATATAATGCTGAGTTACTTTTCACCTTATAGGCTCTGGCCCGGCACATTATATATACATTGATATTATTATATATATAGTATATATCTATATAATATATAATATATATATAAAATTAAAATAAAATTATTATATATAATATATAATATATATATATATATATATATTATTACTTATATTTCAGGTTTATATACATTCGAAATTATAATATTGCTATAACATAATAATAGGAAATAGTTTATGCCTATATAACAGAAAATATTATATGCTGTCAGCTTCGTTAATAAACCAACCTGCCACGTCCAGTGTTAAACACATTGGACGTCCATCCTCCACAGCCCTAGTCGTATATTGGCTTACACGTATATAATGACTGTGCATGACAGGTAACTACATTTACCATTACTCCACTAAGACATAATCTTGGCAACTAGTCAGAATGATTCATATTCAAGCCTTATGCATTTCATTTCACAACTTATCTATACCCCAGCCTATAGTAGTAAAACGGCTCTGAAGATCTGTAAACTACCATACCCGCATAAATTTGGATGTAGACAGCTATTCGCGCGGACTCTCCACTAAGGTATAAAAGATCTGCTAACTAACATCAATAATTTAACATCCATTCTCAACCGCGGAGTCTGAGCGGGTTCTCAGCCACGATCTCGCGCTACCGGGCTGGTTGGTTGGTCGTTGTGCTGCGTGATCGTATCTGCGTCGCTATGATAGTCGCCGGTATGTACATCTCGCTGGCACGCTGCCAGACCGACCAAAGCTCCCAGTTTCACCCGCCAATAAGGTTTCTAATTTTTTCCACATTAAATTGTATTGATAAACTTAAATCCCAGCCGATTCGCATAGGACTTAGAATAAGATCACTGTTGCGTAAAGCGCTTTCTTCAGATACGGCTTGGGTAGGGGACACCATCATGATCAACGTGATGGTGAGTACGAATATAATATATGTGAGCGCATGTCTGACGTGGAGTTTATAAGTATAGGAGCTGATGCGTAAGGGAGATTATGCCGTCACATGTGTATGAATATAGAGTCCTTAGAGATGGGGGCATGCGATGATAATGTATAGTGAGCGCAGCGGGGAGATATACGAAGAATTGTCCCTCGCTCATCTTGTGTTTATTACAGATAAAGGCCAACAAAGAATCGTCTTTGTTATATTTCATATTTTCTCATTCTTGTTAAGACTCAAGCCATGCAAAAATACGTTAAATAGTTTAGAAATTCAGTTCTCTTTTTTTTCAGACTCCTACCTACTGGGCTTTTTGACTTATATGAATAATATGGAGGGTATATAGTAATATAGGTCATTATAATAATAGACGTAGTATTGATAAGCTAATATATGTAGATATATAGAGTGTGGCTGCAGATATATATATATAATTAAATATATATATATTATATATGTAATAGTAATATATATATATATAATATATATATAAGTATATATATATATATAATATATAGTATATATAATATAATATAATTAATATATATTTATAATATATATATTAAATAATATAAATATATAATATATATATATCATACTAATATATAATATTCATAAATATACATATAATATATATATATATAAATATAATATATTATATATATATAATATATAATATATATATATATAGATATATATATTATATATATATAATATATATATATATATATTAATATATATAAAATATAAATATATTTATATATATATATATATATATAATATATATAAATATAGTAATTAATAATATATATCATATATAATATATATATATAATATATATATATAAATATATGTATATATATATATATATATATATTAATATATAATTATACTATATATTAATATATATTATATATAATAATATAAATATATATATATATTAGTATTATATTAATATATATAATATATATATACGTATATATTATTATTATATATATATATAAATAAATAGTATAATATTAATATTAATATATATATATATATATATATAATATAAGTAATTATATCTTGTGTATTTTGTGTAGAATTTTCATGTAGTTATGTAAAAACAACTTATGCCTTTAATATCTTTTTCATTTTTCTAAACAAATGAGAAAGCTTTAAAGTCAAGTGTTACGGTCTCTTCGGTGTAGACAAAAATAGACATAATTTATCTAGAATTATAGGTTGTATAAAATTTTGTATTTTACTTAATCATTTCTCTCTTTGTTAGTATGAACTTTTAATATTATTTATTATTATTATTATGTATTAATTATTATTATTATATTATATTATGTTATTATTATCTATTATTATAATTATCACTTTTATATTATTAATATTATTAATAATTAAAATTTTTATATTATTGATGTATTATTATTGATATTATTATTAATTATCATTATTATTAATTAATTATATTATTATTATTATTAATTATTATTTTATAAAGTTAGTTAATAATAATAATTATAAAATAATAAATAATAATAAGAATAATAATAAATAATGAATAAAAATGACTAATAATAATAATAATAAAAAAATGTATTAATAATAATCATATGCAAATGTTTATAGAATGTATATTATATTATTTATATATTTATAATTATAATTATTATTTTATATATATATATTATATATATATTGATTAATTATTATTATGTATATTATTATTATATTATTATTAATGTTGATAATTTTTCCCTTTGATATGACTAATGGTTTAAATTTTTTTCTTGGGCTCCCACGTACTTTTTAACTGTAAAAATTTTTTTTTTAGATTATGTTCAGGTCTTTGAACTTTTTATTTTTTACTCATTCCTCATTCCATTAGTTAATTATTCTCTTGTGTCATGCGTAGTTAATTTTAGTTTAAAAATTTGGTGTATTTAGGAATCTGCATTACATTTCATAATAATTTTTACAGGAATACGTCCATCAAAATATTGTTCAATTAAATATTCCATCAAACCTGTTAAAACCTTGTTGTTTAAGTGTATTAAAGGTTTTGAATAAAAAGTTTATTTGTATTTTTTGGTGCTCATGTGCGTGGTTTGTAAGTATATTTGACTTGTGATTGGTCCCAAACACTTATATTGTTTTTTCTTTCGGTTCCTTCTCATGTTTCTTTAAAAAAGCACTAACACTTATCTCTTTTCTTACAATTTTAATACTTAATAAACTGGTTAAATTAATTGAAACTACTTCTCGGACGGTGGCATTGGTATAAAGGTTGAAATTTGCAGCTCCAAAGGATGTTACAACAAAATTTGAAAATTTTAAATTTTAATGTTTAAGTTTTTATATTTTTTCATCAAGTTTTAATTTTATTAGGAATTCAAAAAACCAACAACCTTTCTCTCATCTTTGTTTAAGATCAACCTTCAACACGGGGCAATCTACAAATTCAAATAATTTAAAAATACAAGTTTGTGTATGGTTGTGTCAATTTCATTAGAATGACTGTACGTCCTCCGTAATATTATAATAATATATATATAAATATATAATATAATTATATATAATAAATATAATATATATATATAAGATATATAAATATATCATAATATAATATATAATATATAATATATATAGTATCCAACACCTTGGTGTACACAGAATAACTTTGCACTTATACGTACCGTGTCCCTATTTACGTACGTAATCCTTAAAGGCTACAGTTTATTTTCCATCATCACACACAGGTGGATTCATATTATGTTTTTTGGTTGTTTGTGATGGTATTCTACGACATTAAATTTATATATAATATTTATATATTATTAGATATATTATATATATATTAATAAATATATTATATATCTAATATATATTATATATATTATTTATATAAATTTATTTAAATATACTGCAAAAATTACTTATTCCAAAGCCAGACTCTACCATCGGATTCTCACATCGGGTTTACTTGGGCGGTTTATCCCCTGAGCTAAGACCAAATGCTATCTCCCTGCAAACTTTTATACATGATATCAGTGTTGAAACATTGTGGGCTCTGTGGTGTGAGGGCTAGGGATACAACTCCCGGAGGCTAACAGAGCCCAAGCCTTTAGTGTGTTCTTGGAGCTACAGCCCAATCTTAATCTCCTGGCAATCTTGTATACTTATACATCAAGTAAGGAGAGGAGAGGGGAGGGGGAGAGAGAGAGAAAACAAAAAGAGAGGAGGAGAGAGGGAGATATCGGGGAAGCCGTCACTTTTGTTATCTTACCTTTCTCTCGATTCGACCTTTTAGATTACGGTATATAAAGTCTCTGTCAATTTTTCCTTTATTCTCATATATATATATATATATTAAATATATATATATTATATTAATAAATATATATATTAATATTATATATATATAATGATATAATATATATATATATAATATATATTTATTAATATTATATATAATATATATATATATAAATTTATAAATATAATATATATAAGTAAAATATATAATAATCATATATATATATATATTATATATATATAGTCTTTCAATTTCGTTCGTATCAAATATATATATAAAATATATATATATATATATATATAATAATATATTATTATATATATATATATATATATATTAATATATTATAATTATATATATATATAATAAATATATATATACTCTCCTTAATGAAAGGGATAGAGACATCTGATATCAATTCAACTGACACATATAGTTGGTGCCAAGCATCACGCCGGTGCAGCAGTTTCAAGACGATGACGCCCTCCAAGGTGGGGTCTGAATGGTCGTAAGCTATGTGGAAATAAGCTGCCCGACATGCTTCAGCGAAAGACGGAGTCTGAGCTGATTTCTTGCTGCGGATGTCACGTGGCGATCGGCCCCGGGTATAACCGGACTCATCTATACAACTATAATAGCCCAGTAAGGTATTTCCCTAGATAACGTAACCATCAATTGATTTATGGGGTTCAGAACGCCTGAGATTGTATGAGGACCCTTTTAGGGATTCACGAAAAAAAAGAAATAAAGGAGAAATAACAATAGGAAAAGTAAAAAAGAGATAAGGCTAAATAAGAAGGAATAAGAACAGGTAGAGTGAGAAGGCACATGTTGCGTCACTGCACAGGAGCTGCCGATGTCAGAGTTGAAAACTAGTTACAAAACGTATAAAAGACCGGAGTAAGATGTAGATTCTATGTTTAGCGAACCCCTAGATTATTTTGTGGGTTTTAGGTCCTCCAGGATTCTTGAGAAGCACCCCTTAAAGGGTCATACACAAACAAAAAAGAGAAATAGAAAACCAGTCATAGAGTAAGAGGAGAAGGATCAAGAAGGAAAAGAACAGTCGAGATGGCACTACCCCGGGTCGAGTCGACAGTACGTGCGGTAACAAGGGGCCTACATTCGTTTAATATACCAATTGATGTCATTTTACATGTTTCCGACCCCATAGATCTCGAATATGAAATAGTTCAAGTGCTGCAAGGTTGCTAAAATTAATTTATTTATTAATTTTTATTATTTATTTATTATATTTTAATATAAATATATAATTATTATCTTATATATATATATAATATATATATAATATATATATATATATAATAATAATATATTATATATAATATATATATAGATTTAAATAATAGCACACCTGTCACATCTTTAAAAGGTTCCCCCTAGGTTATGCCAAATCAAGATCAGCATAATGTGGACAGTACACAAGCGTCGGACTGCAGCTTGAAAACGCGGCGTGGTCAATAAATATTTTGTCTATGCAATAACTCGAATGGTGTTGATAAAAGAAAAACAAAAAAAAACAAACTGCAACTGATTCCAATTATTGTTTGATGATTTGGAAAATAAAATCGGAACAGGTATAAAAGAAAAAAAATTGTGATCATAAGAACTGTAAAACACCTTAAAATATTTAGGAGTAGTTTACTAGTCAAGATTAGATTGTTATAAAGTTATACGCCCTTACTTTTCTGAATGTAGGGTAAAAAACAGAGAAATTTCTGTGGAATTGAAGCGTAATTCCTAAGCCAAAAATAATGGAAATATTTCTAGGCCTTTAAACATAATTAACACCCTCAAAGTAAATATGTTGTATTCAAGAAACTCCTGTTATAATTAATACCTCCTTTTCAGACTAAAGGTTAACAACGTTGTTCTAGGTCCCAGAAGTCCCGATTTTATATTAATATATATAATATAATTAATAATATAATATACTATATATATTATTAATATATATAATATATATATATAATTAATTATATATATATATTATATAATAATATATATATATAGGTATTATTATATATTATTTAAATATTATATATAATATATATAAAATATATATATTATAGATATATATCATAATATATATATATATATATCTATATTAATATAGGCCTATAATAATAATATATATATATATCTATATTATAATAATATATAATATATAATATATATATATATAATATATATCATATATATATATATATATATATATAGAATATTTATTTAACAATTCGCACATTACGTCGAAATTTTAAATATAAAACCCCATTAGGAGTTACGTTGTTTAATAATTATAGGTGCTGTCACTTTTTTAGCTCTAAATTAATATAGTTATTTATTCAGCTCCATTCGCAAGCTCGTAAGGTAATGCTCTGAATCTTTTACGCCTATTAGATAGCTGATTCTTAGTTGCAATATATAATAATATTTAAAATTAATTAATATAATTTATAGTAAGATAATATATATTATATATATATATATATAATATATATAATAAATATAATATTATGATATTAATATATATATAATAATAATTAATATATAATATATATATATATATTACTAATATATATATATAATAATAATAATATATTATATATATTATTATATAATATTAATAATATATATAATTATAGTTTCATCTGTTGTAGCGACAAAAGTTTGATTTTTTTTTTATTATTGCTACTATATGATACTAACAATGATTTTCAGTGGTAACGACATGATTCAAAAGTTCGAATATTTTAAATAATTTTAAAAATCACATTTATTGTTAAATATTTCAAAATAATATCTCGAAAAGTAGACACTTACAGAAAACTAATACATATTTGAATCAGCTATAAAGCTTATTACAAAATGTAAAAAATTATATTAGGGGGTCGACGACGGGGGCAGAGGGGGACGTTTCATTACCCGTGCGGGAAGGGCAGAGAACCCCGCGACCCCAATACAAGGCGGGGGGTCTCGGTGCCCCTCCCTACGGGTTTGATTTTTTTTTTTTTTTTTATTTGCGACTATATGATAACTAACAATGCTTCAGTGGTAACGACATGATCAAAGTTCGAAATATTAAAAAATAATTTTTTAAAATCACATTATGTTAATATTTTTTCAAAAATGAAATACTCGAAAAGTACACACTAACAGAAACTAATTACATATGGAATAAGCGATAAAGCTTATTACCAAAAATGTTAAAAAAATATTAGGGACTCGAGCCCGACGGGGGACAGAGGTGCGACGTTTTCTACCGCCGTAGGGAGGCACGAGCACCCGCGCCCCAATACGAAAGAGCGGGTCCGACCTCCCCGGGGGGAGGAAATAGTCCTACCTGTCTCCCGGAAGCGAGAGACCCCGACTCTGTCTTTGCGGTTAACGTGGTATCTTTAGTTGAAAACACCCACAAAAAATAAAAACAAAAACTAAAAATTTCTTTTTAAAAATTAATTAAAATATTCGAACTTTGAATCAATGTCCGTTCAACTTAAATTCATTTAAGTCTCATAGTACTAGCAATATTAAAAAAAAAAAATTAAACTGACGGAGCGTAAACAAGAAAAGGTCCTTATATTTTTGAATTATGTCGTTACCCTGAAATTGATTGTTAGATCATATACTAGAATATTTAAAAAAAAAAAAAAAAAATTAAACTGACGGAGTCGTAAGAACATAATAATATAATAATATAGTAATAATAGATATATAATAATATAATATATATATATAAATATATATATATATATATATTATATATATTATTATAATATAATAATATATATATTATATATATAATATAAGACTGCAATTTGTCTACTTTAGTTTAAGTTTTTACGACTATGTTATACAAATAATGTTTTAAAATCAAACGTTTTTAAAAATAAGATTACTTTTGTTTCTGAATAGCGTTCCGAAAGTTGATATTGCTATTTTTTTAATACTATTAAGCAACTTTGGTTCGCATACGTAGTTTGGATGGGACTAGCCGAAAGGCGACAGGATAAGGGCGACACAAACAAAATATTCCTGAAGCCAGCCGCAGCGGTAGGATAGGTAGTTAGGTAGGTTAATCAGTAGGTTTAGATTATTTTTTTAGATTCGTTAAGAGAAACTCCAGCAAATACCCAGATTTTTTTTTTTTTTTTACAATGTCACCAATTTGGATAGGTCTAGTGGATACTTGAAGGTCAATTTACACGTTTAAAGATAGTATTGGTCAGATTTACGTCTGAAAGACTTTGCTAAGCTGTCAATTTTGCACACGTATCATAATTCATGATCCTCTCTAAATAGGTTCTAATAAATTACGTGTCTGGATATCTTTAGAACTCTTAACCTCTCACAATTGCCTCTTTGTATGGGTGTCTGTCCACCGTGTATGGGATAACAGAACAATATAAGGGGGGGGGTTTCTAACTCGTAAAGCTCTTCTTGAACAGTAAAGTCAGGCCTTACTTCTATAAACACACATTCCGAACCTTTTTAAGGCTCCGGTCAAACCTTCGAACTGGTGCACACACTTCTTCTTAAATATATGTATATAATAATATATATATAATTTATAATATATAATATAATATAATAATAATAAAATTTCAAATGTGAGCATTCGGATTGTTCTCATTTGAGATAGCCCCGGATCGTCTCGCTTTCTCTTCTCAATTTACCTCGAACTTAATCCTCGCCCTCTTTCCGTGTACTCCAGCACCAATTATTTTAAACACGTCTTCTTTCCTCTTTTTCTATAATCTGACTTACATATTATCATTTATGGACTGTAGCCTTTCATTTATAAATTTTCAAAATTCTCCACAAATATATAATATATAT
>JABUQX010103597.1:0-29796 GCA_015478945.1 Trachelipus rathkii
ATATTATAAAAACGTTTCACAAAAAATACTTCTAAAATTCATTATTTTATATCTTTTAAAATATTCTTAAATCAATTATTTATACAAGTATAATATTAGGGCCTATATATATATATAATATAGTTATAATATATATATATAATATATAATATAATATATATATATCATAATATAAATAATTTATATATATAATATATAAAATAATAATTATAAAAAGTAAAATAATAAAAAGAAAGAATAAAATAATATACTTCATTCCTCAGGATCCCACATGCTCCTGCGAAGGTCTACTCAAATCACCGTAATACCCCATCTTGCCTTGTCCCTTCGTCTTGTTAGTATTCCTTTCTCCTCCCTTTCTGTACTACGACCCCTACGTATTCTTGATCTCTCTTTTGAGGATTCTCCCCATTCCCCTGATTCCTGGTGGGCTACGGGCTGTTTGTCTCTTGGTGTGTGGTCATATTGTCCATCATTGCCTCCTTCCTACGTGGTGTGAGGGTACAGGTTAAAAACCAGTTATCCTTTCTCCGGTGCCGCCTATTGTAGGCGGACCCAACCTATGCTAACCAGTGAGGAAGCTGGATGCCCGCACTTGGGCGCAATATCTATGGGCTTGCGTCTTTTCCGTGTGGTGCACGGCTTTTATTTTCCATCTTCGGGACTGGACGGGGTTTCGGGAAGCTTTCTCGAGACCACACCCATGGACCACCTACGGGGTGGGGTTTCTAAGTGGGAGGTGTTATGCTCTGAGCCTGTGGTGGGCGTGTTTTACGATCCCGGATCTATGCTTATTATTCCATCATTTGTTTTAATTATTGCGGTGCAGATGTTTTTACTGGTAGTATTTTTTTTATGGGAAAAACTGTAAAAAGAGAGGTAAACGTTTGCAAGAAAGGCGGAATTCTTTCCATCGGTCAGGCTCGCAACCGACCCTCCCATGCGCCGTTTCCAGAACCAGCGACCAGTAGGGGCTTTAATTCCCTAGTTGATTGAAATGGATTGGTCCTCCATCCGGTCCCGTTTAAGGACTAACCAGGTCGAGGCTGTTTGTGGTCCTCTCAAAATGCCCTGTATTTTCTCAACCTTTACGTCAGCCATTGCGAGAGCCCGTGCGTCAGCAGGGTCCTCATTCGTACACGCTTTCAGGAACTAACTCCGACCTTTCGCTTCTCTACCCCCCTCGCAGGGATCGCAGGTAAAATTAATTCCTACTCGCTTTGATTTTTATTGACTTTCGACTTCATCTCGTCCATTGGCTTCTGAACGGTGGCGAGGTAGTGATTGCTTTGGAAGCTGTGTAACAAAACACTGAGCCACAGGCGACGCCAATGAGGAACGGTTCCCTCTTGATTCGTTGCTGCTCTCTGCGTATCCAAGCAAGTACTTGCTCCCTATCCCATCTGAGGGAAAGATTCGCCAGTCCTTCTAAACGGACTATATTAGTAACACGGTCGGGAATAGTACCATAATGCGCGGGGTTCTGTTCCGATGGCTTCGAATGACATCCTGACATCATTTTACAGAAATCACACGTGCTATCACTGACCTTCATTGGTTTCCTCCACGTAAGGAGAACCCCTTCAACGACGAACCCTCGTCTTTTTTTACTTACCTTCCTGTGCCTTTCCTCCATCCAAGGTAAAACTTGGTTTACCCATGCACACGGTTCGGACTTATGTGCCCTTCCCGAAAAGATGTTTCAAGTGCCCATAAATTTGGTCACCCCCAGAAATATTGTCGGTCTCCCCAGACCATATGTCTGACATGTGTAAGTTCTCTCTACCCGAACTGTGACAAAAATCCTCCATGTTGTCTAGCTGCAAGGAGGCCTACACCCAGCTTCCTCTTGTCCACTGGCCCTTTTTTGCCTTGGAAAAGGAAATCCTGGAGCATCTCTCCATTCGTCAATGTATGACGTCGAGAGGCTAACCCGCCGGGCGAGGGAGAAGCTGGCTCATCTTCCTCTTTCTTATGCTGCGGCAACGTCTACCGTTGCCCATCGCCCCCGTGCTTTATGTCCGGAACTTGTTCCGCTTTCACGGTCGAGCGTTCGACCTTCCGTACCGGTTAATGGATCCCCTGATTTGGTGGTTCCTGTGGCTCTGGATAATTGTCCTCCAAACTCGCCAACCATGGTCCGCCGGACCACTCGCCGTTCTTCGCCGACACACACGACCCTCTCTCATGCTCCTCACCTTGTAGAGGTGCATACAACTCCCAAGGGGATATCTGAATTTGCGACATGTTCCGCTTCTGAGGTCGATAGCAAACGTCCATGTGCCTCGTCGGAGCTTACCTGTACCGTCTCCCGGAAACGGCCTGCTTCTGTTTCGCCGGGAAAACACCAAGTTCCTCTTAACGGTTGCGAAAGTTCGCCCAAGGGTGGATCTTCCCAGGCCAGACATCCGTACTAGCTTGCTTATCACGCCGCGGACTTTTTGAAGCAGAAGGAACCCGTTTGCACTGGGGGACCTGTATCTGTCATGGCAAAACGGGCTCGCCACGCTGACAACCGGCGTGGCCAATCTCGGGCCAGTGGTCTTACCTCTGCCCGTTCTGATCTTTTGCTACTCACGCCGCTTAAGCCCGCTTCGCTTCTACATTATTCAAGCGATTTTGAAACTTTTTCGGATACCACGATGGACTCTTCGGACTACTCTTCTTCCTTGGGAGTGTCACGTGCTGACACTGGGTTCCCGGCCAGGGGGAGGTCCGAGGAGATATCGAATAAAACCTCGCCCGCCCGCAGTCTTCCTTCGGGTAGACGTGGCCCCACTTCGATGTTTGTTGAGGGTGGGTTGGCTGCTGGTGGACGCAGGTGGAAGGAGGAGTCTTCCCTTCCTGCCTCTTCCCCTCCGCCCCCTTTGATTTCGGACCCGTCAACTGAGCCATCTGGCTCTACTCGGGCGCGGATTGCTTCCGAGATTTTGTCTGCAGACGCCACACACTCGTCTTCCAATGTGTCCCTATCACTCCGCCGTCGACCATTCCTACTTGTCCTCCCCTTCATCTTCATCAGCCTCTGTTGGGGCACCTACCTTGGAGTGAGAACGGCCCCCTGTCCCAGAGCTGCTAAGTCTGGCGATGGGTGTGTCAGAGGCGGTGGAATTGTTTCGAAAATGTGGAGTGTGACTTGCGCGCCTCTTGGTGAGCCCTCTCCTTGATGTGACCTGAAGCCCCTCATCGTAAACAGGAGGGTCCACACAGATCCCTGCTGCATGATCTTCCTCTCCCCCCGGGGTTTGAGGTTCCTCTGTGGATTGTCCGACTTGCTCACGGAACCATCCGACTATTCTCTGAGCAGACTGCCACATCCCAAAACATCGTGACTATTGTCACGGGTCGTCCTGACCATTGATTGTTTTCCCGTTTATGGCACGTTTCATCCAATGGAACTTCCGCGGATACTTTGCTAATTACGAAGAACTAATGAGATTACTTGTCGATCATCAGCCCTTGGTTGTTTACAGGAGTTGCGACTTGGTGACCGAGACCTTTTGCAACCTTCAAAGTACAGGGAACCCCCCCTTATTTCCCTGAATCGTGGTGCCAGCGACAGAGGTGGGGCACGATCCTGCTTCACGAGTCTGTCCCATTTACTCCCATTCCCCTCTCCACTCCACTGCATGCCGTAGCGGCTCGTATCCATCTTGACACGCCGCTTACTCTGTTCTCAGTGTACCTGGCGCCAAGCTGTGGATATACCAAGAAGGACCTCGTAGAGTTTTTCACGAGTCTCCCACCGCCCATGTTAGTCCTCGGTGACTTTAACCTCAGACATCCTTTGTGGGGAGACTGTTACGTCCCCTAATGCTGATTGGCTGTTGAATATTTTGCAGGATTTTCCTTTGGGATGTCTCAACACGGGCCTACCCGCCTTTGAACGTTTTGATACAGAACACTTGCTTCTGTGTGCACGTCTAACTGTGTTCCATCTCGTGTTTAGATCGTTTTGGGTGGGAAAGGTCGTCTTTTCTCTGTGGTAGTGACCACTACCCAATCGTGATACCATCTTTCAGCCCCAGTCCGCAGCAACCACCTTATTCTGGCTGGCGCTACGACAGAGCCAACTGGTCTTCCTTTCATCAGGCCACATACTTTCCCATCTTTCCTGCTACTACCTCGTTTCCGTGCGGCCGGCGGATGCCTTCACTTACCTTTAGGAAGTTTTCTTCAGGCGGCAACGGACCATCTGGGACCCGGAAGTCTACAACCCCCTGGGGAACCAGGAGTGTCGTCGGAAATCGTGGAAAGCGTAAGTTGTATAGGCTTTTATAAACGGACTCGCACACCTTCCACTTGATCTGTTTTAAAGCTTCCGCTCAAGCCCTCTCCCGGCGATTAATCGCAGTGCGCGGAAACAGTTTTTTCACAACTACGCTTCCACCGTCAATATTTCTACGCCTGTATCATCGGTCCATAAAAAGGTAAGAAAAATTTCACAGCAAACATGAAAATTGGCCTATTATCTGTTTGGGTACGGTCCCGCAAACTTCTGATGTCATCTCTGCTCCCCGTGGTCGTGACGGACGTGTATCTTCGGGTTATCACTTCGCGTTCCCCCCTGGCCCTTGCCTGACGGCACCCAGTTAATCCCCCTGAACCCCTTTTTTTATCGTATTTGCAGCCCTGTTTGTCATTGCAGCCGGAAGTTATAAAACAGGGGATTTTTTTGTTCCACCAGTGAGAAGAAAACCTTCCATTATGAAAACACAACAGGGGACTATTCACCCAAAGAGGGCAGCAGCCGGGATGCCCTCAAACTTTGCGGGGATGATCGCCTGTTCCCTGACGGCATCTCCCTTCAGATCGCCGGCTTGCTACTCTTTCAGCACATGCACCATTCTCGACTTATACAATTGAATATGGGTGGAGGGGGTCTTCCCCTCCCGTCTGATCTTAACTGCATATATTGGTCCCATTTCCCCAAAAACCTGGGAAAGTACTCCGACTTTCCTTCGATAAGCCATCTCTCCCTATTTCAATTGACATGCAATTTACTTGCAAGGTTACAATGAAAACTTGCATACCGCCGATTGGCATCTAGGCAAAAAACTCGATGCATTTTCCCGAATGGAAGAACAACGTGAAGTGATGGATGAGATAATTAAAGTTTAGCGAGACCAGAATGTTCGCTGAGTTACTTGCCTCCAACAAAATGGACCTTGGCCGTTTCTTATTCGACCTCGAAAAAACAGGCTATGATAGGCAGCCGTGGAGGTTTGAGGGTTTTGCAGGGAAGCCTCCATTTCCCTGGGCCCGTTAGGGGGCAAACTTCCCCCATCTTCCTTTAGTGTTGATGTCGCGAGTTTGCGATCGTTTTCAGGTCCGCTGTGGTACCAAGCGCTGTCGAGGGCGCGTTTTTGTCCCTGGACGAGGGGTGCCGCCAGGGCATAGTGACTAGCGGGTTTGTTTCGCTTTCCGGAGGCAAAAATATGTTGTCCAAGGATGGTGGCGGGGTGCGACGGTTTTTTTCTCTTAGTTTTTTTCTTCTCGTTTTGGTGTGTGGGTTTTATTTTTGTTTTTCCGTTTATTGTTTGTTTTGTGTTTTTTTTTTTTTGTTTTTGCTGTTCGTGTTTGGTGTGTTTCGTCTGTGTTCCTGTTTTCTCCCTTATTTTTGTTTGTGCGGTTTGATGGGTTGGTGGGGTTTTGTTGTTTTTATTTTTTTTTATTTTTTTTTTTTTTTTCGGTTTTTTTCGCCTAGCGGGCCGCTTGTGTTTACTTTATTGTGTCGGTAGTATATCGATAACTGCTCTGGGGTAGGGTTGTGCTATATAGCGGCATATGACTGGTCTTGTCTCTATGTCGTTATTTGAGGTGTGGGTGCCGCCGGGGGCGGTATGTCGGTGTTGCTGTGTACATGTTCTTGCCTACTGGTCGGAAGTACGACATGCCGTGGCCTGGGGTTGAATATATAATTATAGTTCTCGCGGTCGTTGAGGTGTGTGTCGTACGACAGGCGTTCTCTCGCGGGGACGCGCGAGGCGCCCCGAGTCCAGTTGTGGAGTTCTCGTATCAGGTGTATTTGGTGCTCTGTGTATGTTTTTTCTGCGGTTCTTCGTTCGAGTGTTTAAAGCTCTTGTCTATCCGGACTGGCCGCCTATTCAGTGACGCTGTCCGGCGATTATTATATTTGTCGTAAGTGTCTCACCGTCGGTGTAGGCTGACTTTATGCACCGTCTCCGCTATAGACTGTGTGTGGCGGTTGATCAAATATTATATTTATCTCAGGCGCCAACTCTGTGATCGGTTCTATGCTGGGCTGTGCTTTATATACTTAGACTTTTTTTTTTTTATTTAGGTGGTGTCTCATGTATATGTGGCTTATGATCCTCGGCTCGGGTGCTCTATTCTCGCCGTCGGCTGGACCTCTCATGCATGATGCTGTAAGGCGTTATAAGTCCAAGGAGCATCCGTTACTCGTGTCTCTGAGTGTGTATATTAATCCTGGGTATTTTTTGTTGATTATTGTGTCTCTTGGTGGTTGAATTTTGCCCTCTGTTCCTATGCGGAGTTTTATTGCAGCTGTTTCATTTTGTTTGTTCTTAATCTATTCATTTTCGTTTTATGTCATTGTCCTACTTCATCTGGCTCTGAACATGCTTTATCTATTTAGAGCGTGTTCTCGTCACAATACTCTTCTTTTTGCCTATGGTGCTGTGGGTGGTACTCCTATCTTCGCCTGGCCTCGATCCGTCCGCAGTAGTATTGTTGCATTACACTTAGTGATTTGATTCCTCGCTCCTATCTAATATGTTGTTGATTTCTCATCCTGCCGCTTTCTGTCTCTATATCGCATGCCAGTCTGTTGACCATATGGTCGTCATTGCTATCCCTCTGGGTCAGGGGATAGATGGCTCGTCGTCTGGTGCTCCTACTGGAGTCGGCCTATGATGCTGTACGCTTTGGGAGTCGGGTTTATCACCGATGGTTTGTCCAATATCGGATGTGGTAGTGTGGGGTGCGGTTTCATGTCTGGTGGGGCAGAGAGCACGGGGTGTCCCTATCTTATCCCGGTCCACCGTTGTATGGGCTTGGTGTGGGTCAGTCAGAATAGGTTGTAGTAGCTGTGTTCGTCTCATGTGTTTCAGGGTTATTATGTAGATATGTGTCGCAGACCCATGTCTGATCTCTCTATGTGTGGGGAGGATTAATTAGACCAACGTGTGGACCGAGGCGCGAATGTCGAGCTGTCCTAGTGCGTGTCGTGGGACCGTAGCTGTACTCCGAAACTCTCTGTGTTTGATGTGTTTTTTTGGTTCTTTTTTTGTGTCTGGCTCTATTTTTGCTATTGATTATTGTGCTGTCTGTCTTGTGTGCTGGTGTGTATCCTGTTGCTGCGGATATCCATTCTTATACGATTGTTAGTGGTTTTTTTTTTTTTTTTTTTTCTGTGTGGTGGTTGTGCTCCGTCTCCTTTTATTGTGTGTGGTGTGTGGTCTTCTGTTTCGTATTTACGTTTATTTATTCGGTGTTTATGAATGGTGTGATTTGTTTGTCTCTATGTTTTGCGGGCTGGTCGTGCTATCATCTAGTGTGTGTGTGTTGTCTGGATGTGCCTAAGTAGCCTGTTCGGTGCTGCGGTGTATCGCCTTGGTGGGCTATGTGTCTCGGTTCGTTATTCTTGGTATGGAGCTCATGTCTGTAGTGATCGTCCGTGGGTCTCGGCTTGTCTGCGCATTAGCAGGACGTGATGAGTACTCCGTGGTTTGCCAAATCGATCGGGCGGTCAATTAATCCCATGTTTTCATGGGGCGGGTTTTGTGTGATTGTCGATTGTGGTTTATGGATATGTATGTCGTCCTTGTTTTCTCGTGTAGTGTGTGTGGTGCCTGCTGTCTGTATCGTATCTTGTCTGTGTTGTGTCAGTACTCTTATAGCTGTCTTACCTCTTAGTGTGATTTGGTTTCGTGTTATGTGTCTGTCTATAGTTGTATGGTTCTCTCTTCTCGATCTCTTTGGCGGGGGTGTCGCTCTATTAGTGTGTCTCGTCTCATCATGTGCTGGGTCATTCTGCCTTGGGGTGTATTTGTCTGTGTTCTTTCAGCTGTTGTCGATCCTCTGGTGATGAATATCCTATATGGGCTTGCGCGGACGGCTGTATATCTATGTTGTCCGTGCTTGTCTAGCGATCTCGTGTGTTTTATCACATTGTCTGTTGTAGCCATATTCAGTAGCGTATCTGTGTGCTGGTAGTGTGTATATATGTCTGTGTGTTCGCCGTATGGTGGTATTAATCATGTCGGGTAGTAGATATGTCTGTATACTTTTTGTCGCAGCCTGGTCGCTGAGGTGGGCTGTGGAGGTGAGGGCCGCCGTGGCGTTAGGTGACTGATCTAGTGGAGTATGTTCTCGCTTGAGCGGGTGGGTGATGGCTCTCTGTATATCATGCTCTTCGCATAACAATTATTGATGTTTTTTATGGTAGGATCCCGTGGTGGGAGTATATGATATGTGCTGAGCTAAGGAGTAGCTGCGCGTGAGATTAGATCGTGATCGAGATATTAGTACTAGGGATGATGGGATTGCGGGGTTAAGAGGATATGTTGCAATAAGTCGTGGCATCGTACGAGAGATATGGATGATGAGGTTGTAGTATATATGTATGTGTGTGTCTGTAAATGGGTAGTCTCAAAATGTCTATTTTAGTATGTCTATCTTTGTTGCTTGAGTAATATTACTGTGTCGTAAGTGTCGATGTTATGTGTCTCATAGCAATGCTTCTATCTCTTATAAGTTATTGTTTAGTGTATTATCTGTTATCTTGGGGATTTTTTTTGATGGATCTATATGTGATTTGTTGATTGTCTAAAATTTATCGTTCTTATGTGTGCTGTGTTTGTGGATACCTGCTGTTTTCTGTATCTATTTATATGTTATTTTTATATTCTTTTTTTAGTGTGTTATTGTGATTGTGATCTCTCTAGTATCTTTTTATATATCTCGTGTTGTTCTCTATATCTATCCTTCTTTTCTATCTACTTCTTGTCTCTTATCTTTATTATCTCGTCTCTTTTATCACTTCTTGTCTTCTTATATTTGTGTCTCTTTCTTATCTTAGTGAGCTTGGAGGAATAAACTGAAGCAGGATTCTATTGTGTTTATTTGTGTTCCATCCTTAGAGAGGTATATATCTCTCGGTTTTTTTTTCTTAATTATATGTTGTATATATATCTTTTAGTAGCATGTGTATATAGACTTCCAGTGCTTTCGTTTATCTATCAGATATAGTAATGTTATTGTGTCAATCTCCGATGCAATCTCCGTTGTGTCAGTCTCGGTCTGTCGGCGCTGGCGGTCTCGCGCGCCGTCGAGGCCCGTTCGTTCCCAGGAGACACCCACATGGGAGGGAACCCAAACAAAACTCAATGTTGTGGTTCCGCGCAGTAACAAGCAGAGAGACTTTTCTGAATGGCAGAGATCAAAGGGTTCGGGTCATCGGTCAAGCAACGGCCTGGAGATCGCCTTCGAGAATCGGTAAAGTGGTATATTACCCCATGTGATGGTACTGATTCATTCACTGCCGATGGACGCCGCTATTATTTTCTTGCGAAAAAAACAGACAAAATACGGGGAAGGTGGGGGGATTTACTAGTGTTATTGTTAGCGGTTTATATTATTCTACAGTTTCTGTGGTTATATGTCCTCTCCATACTCCTTCGTCCTCGTTTTCTCTGGTCTGTGTGTTATTTATATGCGTGTGTGTTATATTATTCCGTGCGTAATTATATGTGTCTGTCTATGTGTGACTCTGCTCTATTTCTGGTGGTATCATGAGTAGTAAGCTTGCTTGTCTAACTGCTAATGTATGGTGCTCTCTAGATCGTGGTGCTATTAAGACGGTTTGAGGCCGGTGTCTAGAGAGCAGGTATGTGTTGTGAGATTATATCCCACTGTGGGAATATGGTTTGTGGAGAGAGTGGAAATATGCATAGTGGTTAGGGACCACTGCTCTGTTGTTAGGTAATTGGCGTTTTTTTGCGAGGAATACTGTAGTAGAGGATTTTAGAAAACAACCGCCATTGCCATAAGGCCAAAAATATTATGTGGGGGACGTTACACGCGCGTATGTAGATTTGATGGTGGCAGTGTCCTGTTATCTGTGTAATGTATGTAACTTATGTTAAGTATCGATTTTTTTTTTTTTTTTATGTATATTTTGATGTAGCACTTTATGAGCGGTTTGTTCTGCTCTTCGTTTCTTGTTTTTTTTATTTTTTTTTTTTTTTTTTTTTATGGATGAGATATCTTTTCTCTCTCTCTTTTTGTCTCTTTTTTGATTACCGCTCAGGGTGGCCCGTTGCGTGAGAGAGTGTTTTATCGGTTATATGTGGCGCCTTCGTGCTTAATTTTTTGGTTCTGTTTATGTTTTTGATTACTTTGTAAGTACTGATTTTTTTTTTTTGTAGTATTCCGGTTTAGGTCTTGTCTCCATATGATGGCACATATCCTAGGTCGAGTGGTATGCAACAGTTGCCCATAACCGCTTTCAAATCATAGGACGATGATTTCGGCTATGGTTTTTTTTCTCGCAATTGGATATTATATGTTCTTGGTTATTAAGGTGATTGAGTTCTGTAAGGAATCCATAGATAACTGTTGTTCTATTAAGATGCTTGAGGAGAGTGGGTTGTGAATTGTGTAGGTTATTGGTACGGTGAGTGGTCATTTCATCGTAGCGAGCAGGAATGTCTCATTGTGAATCCTCTAGCGTGGTGCGGCTCTCAGAGCGGATGGGATGGTAGGGGGGGAGCCATAGGGTAGTCGTAACAGAGTGAGGCGAAGTGTTAGTGTCTTAGGCGGCCCTTACGACGTGAGGGAGTTGTGTTTGTTTCGAAGAAGATGCAGCGGCGGTGAGTTTGTGGAGTCGAGCGGGGTGAGTGGAATGTGGGTAGAAGAAGATAAGAAAAAAAAAATAAAAAAAAAGGGGCCCGGCCCCCACCGCCCAGAACACCAGGAGTGGCCCTATCGATAGCTAGTGGAAGTTGACGCACCATACAAAGAAGTTTTGTTCCCAGAGATGTACAGGCAAGATCGTCAACATAGATGAAGCAGCGCACCAGGCGGGATGGAATCGACACGACCATTGAACCATATTGCGAAAAGCAACACGCTCATTACACTGCCCTGCGGCACCCCCTCGTCCAGACAAAACGCCTCGACAGCGTGTTACCACAGCGGACCTGAACAACGATCCGACATCAACACTGAAGGAAGAGGGAAGTTTGCCCCTAAGGCCCAGGGAATGGAGCCTTCGCAAAACCTTCAACCCATCCACGTGCCTATCATACGGCCTTTTTCGAAGGTTCGAAGAAAACGGCCCAAGGTCATTTTGTTGGAAGCAATAACTCACGAACGTTGTGATCTAACTGAAATAGAGGATCCTTGGGTAGAGCGATGGGGAGGAAAACAAATTGGTAGTCGGAAAATGCCTGGAATTGCTTCAACGTGCGAACAAGACGGGAAAGCCACCAATCTCTCCTTGAGTTTACAGTATTGCATGTCAATGAAATAGGGAGATTGGTGATCGGAAGAAGTCGGATACTTCCCAGGTGTTGGGAATGGGGACAATATATGCGCAGAATCAGACGGGAGGAAGACCCCTCCCAACCCATTTCTATTGTATTAAGCCGGAGAAGGAAGCGAGTGGCAGAAGATGAGGTAGTGCCGGAGCATCTGGAAAAGGAGATGCCTACAGCGGACAGCGCTCCATCCCCGCGCAAAGTTTGAGGCATCCGGAACTCTGCTTGGTGAATAGTCTGTTGTATGGAAGGTCTTCTCCTGGTGGAACAGAAAAATCTGTTAACTCCACCCGCAGATGGTCAGAACGAAAAGGTTCAGGATACTGGGTGCCGCCAGAAGCAGACGCGAAGTGATAAACCCACACGTCCGTCACGGACACGGAGCAGAGATGACATCAGAGAAGATAATTCGGACCGTAAACATGCGATAATAGGCGGGTCTGCATTGGGTGTTGCCGTGAAAATTTTCTTACCTTTTTATGGACCGATGATACAGGCGTAGAAATATTGACGGTGGAAGCGTAGTTGTGAAAAAACTGTTTCCCGCGCACTTGCGATTAATACGCCGGAGAGGGCTGCCGAAAGCTTTTAAACAGGAATCAAGTTGGAAAGGTGTGCGAGTCTCGTTTATACAAGCTATACAAACTTTACGCTTTTTCCACGATTAACCCGACACACTCCTGGTTCCACCAGGGGGTTGTAGACTTCCGGGTCCCAGATGGTCCGTTGCCGCCTGAAGGACTGCTTCCTAAAAGTAAGTGAAGGTATCCGCCGGCGACGGAAACAAGGTAGTAGCAGGAAAGATGGGAAAGTATGTGGCCTGATGAAAGGAAGACCAGTTGGCTCTGTCGTAGCACCAGCCAGAATAAGGTGTGTTGCTGCGGACTGGGGCTGAAGATGGTTATCACGATTGGGTAGTGGTCACTACCACAGAGAAAAGACGACTTTCCACCCAAAACCGATCTTAAAAGACGAGATGGAACACAGTTAGACGTCAACACAGGAAGAAGTGTCTGTATCAAAACGTTCAAAGGTTTTAAGGCCCGTGTTGAGACATCCCAAAGGAAAATCCTGCAAAATATTCAACAGCCAATCAGCATTAGGGGACGTAACAGTCTCCCCACAAAGGATGTCTGAGGTTAAAGTCACCGAGGACTAACATGGGCGGTGGGAGACTCGTGAAAAACTCTACGAGGTCCTTCTTGGTATATCCACAGCTTGGCGCCAGGTACACTGAGAACAGAGTAAGCCGGCGTGTCAAGAATGGATACGAGCCGCTACGGCATGCAGGGGAGTGGAGAGGGTAAGGCAGTAATGGACAGACTCTGTGAAGCAGGATCGCTGCCCAACCTCTGTCGCTGGCTCCACGATTCAGGGAAAGAAGGGGCTCCCTGTACTTTGAAGGTTGCAAAAGGTCTCGGTCACCAAGTCGCAACTCCTGTAAACAACCAAGGGCTGATGATCGACAAGTAATCTCATTAGTTCTTCGTAATTAGCAAAGTATCCGCGGAAGTTCCATTGGATGAAACGTGCCATAAACGGGAAACACTCAATGGTCAGGACGATCCGTGACAATAGTCACGATGTTTTGGGATGTGGCAGTCTGCTCAGAGAATAAAGTCGGATGGTTCCGTGAGCAAGTCGGACAATCCACAGACAGGAACCTCAAACCCCGGGGGGAGAGGAAGATCATGCAGCAGGGATATGTGTGGACCCTCCTGTTTACGAGAGGGGGTTCCAGGTCACATCAGGAGAGGGCTCACCAAAGAGGCGCGCCAAGTCACACTCCACATTTCGAACATTCCACCCCTCTGACACACCCATGCCAGACTTAGCAGTCTGGGAAGGGGGGCCGTTTCACTCCAGGAGGTGCCCCAACAGAGGCTGATGAAGATGGAAGAGGAGGACAAGTAGGAATGGTGTCGGCGGGAGTGATAGGAGACACATTGGAAGACGAGTGTATGGCGTCAGCAGTCAAAATCTCGGAAGCAATCCGCGCCCGAGTAGAGCCAGATGGCTCAGTTGACGGGTCCGAAATCAAAGGGGGCGGAGGGGAAGAGGCAGGAAGGGAAGACTCCTCCTTCCACCTGCGTCCACCAGCAGCCAACCCACCCTCAACAAACATCGAAGTGGGGCCACGTCTACCCGAAGGAAGACTGCGGGCGGGCGAGGTTTTATTCGATATCTCCTCGGACCTCCCCCTGGCCGGGAACCCAGTGTCAGCACGTGACACTCCCAAGGAAGAAGAGTAGTCCGAAGAGTCCATCGTGGTATCCGAAAAAGTTTCAAAATCGCTTGAATAATGTAGAAGCGAAGCGGGCTTAAGCGGCGTGAGTAGCAAAAGATCAGAACGGGCAGAGGTAAGACCACTGGCCCGAGATTGGCCACGCCGGTTGTCAGCGTGGCGAGCCCGTTTTGCCATGACAGATACAGGTCCCCCAGTGCAAACGGGTTCCTTTGCTTCAAAAAGTCGCGGCGTGATAAGGCAAGCTAGTACGATGTCTGGCCTGGGAAGATCCACCTTGGACGGACTTTCGCAACTGAGAGGGACTCGGTGTTTCCCGGGCGAAACAGAAGCAGGCCGTTTCGGGAGACGGTACAGGTAAGCTCCGACGAGGCACATGGACGTTTGCTATGACCTCAGAAAGCGGAACCATGGTCGCAAATTCAGGTATATCCCCTTGGGAGGTTGTATGCAACCTCTACAAGGTGAGGAGCATGAGAGAGGGTCGTGTGTGTCGGCGAGAAAACGGCGAGTGGCCGGCGGACCATGTTGGCGAGTTGGAGGACAAATTACCAGAGCCACCAGGAACCACCAAATCAGAGGGCATCCATTTAAACCGGTACGGAAGGCGAACGGCTCAGACCGTGAAAAAGCGGAAACAAGTCCGGACTAAAAGCACGGGGCGCCATGCGGCAACGGTAGACGTTTGCCGCAGCATAAGAAAGAGGAAGATGAGCCAGCTTCTCCCCTCGCCGCGGGTAGCCTCTCGACGGTCATACTTACGAAATGGCGCACTGCTCCAGGATTTCCTTTTCCAAGGCAAAAAAGGGACAGTGGACAGAGGAAGCTGGGTGTGGCCCCTTGCAGCTAGGACAACATGGAGGATTTTTGTCACAGTTCGGGTAGAGAGAACTTACACATGTCAGACATATGGTCCGGGGAGACCGACAATATTTCTGGGGGTGACCAAATTTATGCGCACTTGAACACTTTTCGGCAAGGGCACATAAAAGTCCGAACCGTGTGCCATCCGGTAAAACCAAGTTTTTTACCTTGGATGGAGGGAAAGTCACAGAGAAGGTAAGTAAAAAAAGACGAGGGTTCGTCGTTGAGGGGTTCTCCTTACGTGGAGGGAACCGATAACGTCGAGTGATAGGCACGTTCGGTGATTCTGTAAATGACGTAAGGATTTCATTCGACAGCATCGGAACAGAACCTCGCAGCGCATATATTGGTACCCCTTCGGACGTGTTATAATATAGTCAGGTTTAGAAAGGACGGGAATCTTCCTCAGATGGGATAGGGAAGCAAGTACGTTGCTCTGGATACGAGAAGCAGCACGAATCAAGAGGGAACCGTTCCTCATTGGCGTAGCCTGTGGTTCAGTAGTTTGAACAGCAGCTTCCAAAGCATCACTAAGGATAAGCTGGCTTACAGAAGCCAATGGACGAGATGAAGTCGAAAGTCAATAAAAATAAAGCGAGTAGGAATTAAGACCTGCGATCCCTGGAGGGGGGTAAGAGAAAGCGAAAGTCGGAGTTAGTTTATTCTGGCGTCTAGGAATGAGACCCTGCTGACGCAGGGGCTCTTGAAATGGCTGACGTAAGGTTTGAGAAATAAGGGCATTTTGAGAGGCCACAACAGCCTCACCTGGTCTAGTCCTTGAAACGGGACCGGAATGGAGGACCAACCATTTCATCAACTAGGGAATTAAAGCCCCTACTGGTCGCTGGTCTGGAAACGGCCAGGGAGGGGTCGGGTTGGGAGCCTGACAGATGGAGATTCCCGCCTTTCTTGAAAACGTTTACCTTCTTTTTAGTTTTTCCCATAAAAAAATACTCCAGTAAAACATCTGCACCGCAATAAATAAAAACAAATGATGAATATATAGCATAAATCCGGGATCGTAACCACCGGCCCACCACCAGGGCCCAGAGCTAACACCTCCCACCTAGAAACCCCACCCATAGGGTGGTCCATGGGTGTGGTCTCGAGAAAGCTTCCCGAAACCCCGCGTCCAGTCCCGAAGATGGAAAATAAAAGCCTGCGTGCACCACACGGAAAAGGCCGAAGCCCGCCCTAAGTATTTATTGTCGCTCGGGCTAAGTGCTAGTGTGAGCTCAGGTGCTCTCACTGGGGGTTTAGGCTAGAGTTTGGGTTGGTGGGTTCTCCCTACAGTATAGCGTGCGGCCTGCGTGACGAAAGGATAATCTTGTGTTGTAACGCGTACCCTTTGCACCATGAATGGTCTTTGAGAGGAGGGCAAGGTTATGGACAGTTATGAGCTACACTACAGAGAGCAACAGGCGCGGTGGGATGCGCGACTTTCAGGAGGTATCGAGGGGTGGTGGGGAATGGTGGAATCCTCAGAGAGAGGAGTGGATGGTGTGGCAGAGCAAGTACGGTTGAGTGGAGTGGTGGGGTGGGTTATGGGGACGTACAGAGGTAATAGGGAGAAGAAAGGAGTATAGTCTTTCCTTCGAGGGAAGAAGGAGTAGGCAGAGGTGGGTGTGGGGTGGGGGTGGGGACTTGGGGGGGGGTTATGGTGGGGGGGGGTGGGGGGGGTTGTTGGTGGTTGGTGTTGGTATTTGAACTGTAAGGGGGGATAAGAGGACTAATAATTTAATTATGGGATAATAATGAATAATTAATAATAATAATATGGGTGGGGATATTGAGTGGGAAGTGATGAAGGAGTGTAGGATAATTAACGTAATAGATGAAGTGGAGACAATGAATAATAATGAATAACAATATAATAATATAACAATAATAGGATAACTGATAATAGATTCAAGGAATACGTTAGTGGTAGTACGTACCAGAAAAGGGCAGGAGAAAGGATATAAACAAGAGAAGGGACAGGCAAGATGAACAAGATAAGAACAATAATAATAATAATAATAATAATAATAATAATAATAATAATAATAATAATAATAATAATAATAATAATAAAATAATAATAATAATAACTATAATAGGTAATAATAATAATTGAACTAATAATAATAAAATAATAATACATAATAATAATAATAATAATAATAATATAATAATAATTAATAATAATAAAAGGGTAAAAAGTACTTTATCCAATCCTCAGTAATTATTTATTGTTATAAACATTTAAAAAAAATTGAGACCCAACAATAAATATTTGAGGCATTTGAATTCTGTTTTTGGACCTTATAACAAATTTGTTCTAAGAAACAGTAAGGAGAAAAATATATTTCAAAAATATCTTTAATTTTCATTCAGATAACGCTAAAAAAATATACATAGGTTACAAAAATAACATGAAGACTTAAAATTGCTTAATGGCTGACAATCAACAGTACAAAGTAAAGTATTTCATATAATTTCATAGACAATATATAGAATTATATATAGTATTATTATATATAAATATATATAATATATATATTAATTATATATATTATTATATATATATATATATATATATATATATATATATATATATATATATATAATAATAATACAGTATATATATATATATATAAATATATATATTATATATATATATAATATATAATATATATATATATATATATATAATATATATTATATATATATATAATATATTAATATAATATAGATATATATATATATATATATAATATATAAATATCATATAATATATCTTCACAGTATGGAATTGTTGTTAAAAAGGTCTGTTTCAAGCATTTTAAATTAAAATATTGAAATATATTTTTTTAAAACCACTGTATGAAAATAATATAAAGGAAAAATCTTAAGAAAAAATAAACCTAAAACAGAAAAGTTACCTTTCGGGACTTATATCCTTGGACCCCTCATCAGAACTAAATTTTTTTACAATTATTAATTAAAACACAAAATATCAAAAAAAAATGAAAACTACAATATTTTATTGTATTATTTATTTATTTTAAAGTAGTTTTAAAAAATATATTTTAATATATATATATATATATATATATATATTATATATATTTATATATATATATATAATAATATATATATACTATATACATATATATATAATATATATTATATAATATATATAATATATATATATATATATATATATATATATATATTGTTTTGGTTTCTTTAGAGTTACTGTTCTTTTACCATTCTAGATATTTGATCATTAATATTACTGTTTTAATAATAATAATAATAATAATAATAATTTTTTTTTGAGTTCCTGTACCAGTGAGGTCACTATTCACTGTAAAGCGGTACTACTGGCGTGAAATCAACACTAGGGTCTCTGCACCTAGACATAGCAAAATTTAATGTCAATATAGACTTGTTACATCTTATAGAGTAAATTCAGTTCCCGTAAGAACGCAATTATGCCCGAAAGAAAATGCAGAGATTCAGCTAAAATGTAGGAAAGCAGATTCCAATAGGGAATGGAACTTGTAGCAGAAAAGTACCTCCTGTGTAGTCACTAATGCGGGTCAGTCAATCAAGAGATGGTGGGGAGAGAGAGAGAGAGGTGTTGTCAATGGACAGGATGAGGGATTTTCCCTCGACATTTGGAAACCATGCTCAAATTAGTGTGGCTGATTCTGAGTCGTGCCGGTTTTTTCTCCCGTTGTCAGCACAGACGAGCGGGGAGAGAACAACCTTTAACAAAGGGTTTCACCCAACGGAGTTTTGCACCCCTCAGATCTTCAGTCATGCCAGCAGAACTTGAAACCACTTGCTTGTGATGGGGGCATAATACTCAGCTGCGGGGAGAAATCCCATTCGAAGTTCTCGAGGGAAGTACGCTTTGCTTTATTTACGGGAGGTCGCTGCCTGAACAACTACCCCATCAGCTCCCAAAACTGTAAAACTTCCTGTCAGGCATGGAGTCTACACAGGAAACTTTGAATGATGGAAACCATAGGGTTTCTAGGGAATCTTTGCTTAATTGCGCCTTGAATCTGAAAAAATGGCGACATGGTCAGCTCAGTTGAGAGAGAGAACCCTAGGAATTGCAAGAAGCAGTGACACTAACTCTGGCATAAAAATAGATGAGCAGGAATTCAGGGTATGGGACAAAATGCAATCAGGAAATATAACCGATGCTAGCACACCGTCTTTTGTCTTGGAGTTATCAGTAAAGACAGGTGTAGAGTCAGCTTGACTTCTTGCCTGGTGGGAAGAGAAGACGTAATGGAGGAAAAGAGGATGGAAGGATGGTCGGACTTCGACAATAACCACATCTTTGCACATATCTTCTGTGGAGGTGGATGTAACCACGGTTCGGTTTAATTTTCATAAGAGTACGGCAAAACAGTTCGGAGTGGAATCTGGAGGTTCTCAAATACTTCAGCCACTATCGATGCAAATGGCCAAAATGGTGGCGCGAAAGGTCACTGCATCAGGAATGGAAATCGGAACTGAGGGTGTAGGAGTTCTTAGTCTGACGTACAAGAAACACATGAGGTGTTCCATTCTCAGAGACATAAGCATAACACCTGCCACCACCTCCAGGCTTTCCTTAGGCGTAAAACGGATAGGCTCTGTCGCAATACGGAGACCCTCATTTCGGATGGAGTCTAGGAGACATAAGAAAGATTTAAAGGTCTGTCCATATATGGCACATTCATAGTCCAACCTTGATCACAAGGCTATAAAGAGCCTGAGCTGAACCCTTCTGCCAGCGTCCCAGGTGGTAGAAGTGAGGTGACGAAGAAGAGCCAGTGGTGATGGCAGCTGGTTTTCAGTTGCTAGATATGGGGAAGGTAAGACAATCGCTCAACAAAAATTAGGCTCGAAACTTAACCTGTGGTTCTACCTTAATGAGGAGCAGTAAAGAGCCAACGATGTAGGGGTTCTTTTCACACCAAGTGGTCAGTTGTAGATGAAGCAACATATATGAGAGCCTGGCTCTAGTGATGTATATTGGCAAGTCATCTACATAAAGGGATAATCGGACTGGGGCGTAGATATTGGAGCACATATCATTGAATCCCAGTGAGAAGAGTATCGCACTGAGGCACAACTTCTTCCATGAGAAATACTAAGGGATACTAACCCCACAGGCCCAGTGAATGAAGCCTTCGAAAGACCCCCAATCTCCATGTGGAATCATATGCCTTCTCATGGTCAAAGAATACAGCCAAGACATTTTTACTGTTTGAAAAGGCCTCTCGAATGTAATGATCTAAGCGAAGCAGCAGGTCGAGAGTTGAGCTGTGCTCTCTAAAACCAAACTGGAGAGGAATGTCAGGATTTTTTTCTAGAATAGGGAGTAGGCTGTTGGCAACATATTTTTAATCAATTTGCATGTGTGGCACGTTAATGCAATAGGTCGGTTGTTATTTGTTAAATTTGGGTATTTTCCCGGTTTGGGAATGCTTTGGCGGATGGGTGGAGGTGGCGTATCATCAGGTAAGAGACGCCATTCAACCCCAGCGCTCCATCCTATCACGTTCAGAGGATCTCTCGGAATTCCGGAATTCTGCCTCGGTAAAAAGCCGATAATAAGGAGGTCCTCGCCAGGGGGGAGAGAGGTTCGGAGGACATGATAATCGATCAGAACGAAATGGTGGAATAGTTCTTTGATTTGGATCCACTAGAGCAAGCTGCAAAGTGATAAGTCTGCAACCGCACTCGGTGAGCTGATCATGTCAAATATGTTCGGGCCTTGTTTAAGAACGATTGGGGGATCAATGCGGTGCTTGCGGGAGATTTTCGAACAATCTTGTAAACTGAATTCAAAGTGGATGAGTTGACGGTAAAGACGTAAGTACGAAAGTATTGACACCTGGTCCTCCTGTTAATGAGACGCGAATGAGCTGCAGCGGCCTTAAATAAGATCAGGTTGGACTGGGTTGATAAGGGTTTTTTAGGATCAATATAGTTTTCGTTTTTCTCGATTTGTGTGGGACTACTCCCAAAACCACCACGGCGTAGCAGAGCAATAGTACTAGCAATAGTGCTAGCCTCAGCAACCCCTAGAATAGTAGCCATGAAAAACTGGAAAGCTTGAACAGGCATCGGGAAGATGTCAAGTGCCAGTAGGAAAGCCGTTTCCGTAGCCTTCCAGAACAAAGTCCACTCTACGAGGTCAAATCTCCATGTCGAGTATGAGGGCTGCGATGGGGAAGAGCTGAGAGAAGTAACAAAAATTGGATAATGGTCCCATCCACAGAAGAAAGATGACCATAGATAATTGTCTATGATGGAAATGGAGCAAAAAGAGATATAGCGCAAGTAGAAGAACGGGTATCAAAACGTTCATGCGTTGGTCGTCCAGTGTTCAAGCATACCGGTGTACACATTCAATTAGTCACTCAGCGTTTGGAGACATAAAATGGTCTCCCCAAGGTGGATGGCGCATGTTGAAATCTCTCAAAAACAAAGAGAGGTTTTGAAAGCTGTGTAAACAGATTGACAAGATTTTATTTGATGTATAAACAGTCACGAAGTATAATCACTGCTCCTCATCTCTCATCAAGTCCAAGATGGGCAGACACAAGAGGATCCCTGTATCCTGAAGGTTGCCGAAAATGTTGGCCACAAAACTCTCGAAGTCAGATAGCCTTTGGATGGTGAAATTCTATAAGTCAGGCTAACCCTTCGAAGTTAGAATAGTAGCTGCGGCAATTCCATTGCAAGAATTAACCATAATGGAAAATGCGATGTTTATTCAACAGATCTGTCTGAAACTCTTATGGTGATAGGTTGAGTATCATTGGTGGGAGGTGTACATCCTTTCCTCGGCGGTAAGAGAAATCCAGCGTTCCCCACCCGGAGGTGTTTCAAATCCAGAAGGAAAGGGAAAGTCCCGAAGAAGGATATGTGATGTTATCGGGGAGGCATCCTAGATGCTGATCCAGCAGTCACAACTGAAGCGGCTCCAAAAATACGGGTCAAAAAGGAACCCACATCCTTTACTGCTGATTCCACCAATCTAGATGCAACAATAGGGGGTTACAGAGGGAGCTGGATCGTTGCTAGCCGTGTTGGGGATATGAGTTTCTCCACTAGTGCCTTTAACGGGAAGAGTGGGGGCTACCCCAGACACTGGATCAGAGAACCGGACAGCATCAGTGAAGTATTTGTGCTCCAGTAGAGGAGAGAGGGCCAAGCCAAGGCGGCTGATGATCCCCTTATCTTCTTCCCCATGCTGACGAACACAAGGGGACACCAGTACTTGGAGTGAAAAACTGCCATCTGGAAGTACCGTTGGTATCTCTGAAGGTAATTACAAGCGTCGGTCTTGTGAGTACATTAGCTTGCGAGTCCCTACGGGTGTCCTCTCGTTCCATGGAGTTGGAAGGGTCAGGAGAACATGAATCTACCGTAATATTCACACAGGAATCCGGACAGGATACAGAATCACTAAAATAAGGGGGAATGGTTTGGCTGGTCACTGTAACGTCCGTCATTGAGTTACAAGAAGCTAGGGGCTAAACATTGGCGGTACCTATGTCTCAGGACGCGGAGAACGACGAACACGTATTGAAGAAACTGTGGGAGATACAGATAGTGTGGAAGTGGAGGACTTCAAAAGATCGGGAATCCAATATTGAAGGGAATAGGTTCGACATGGTGGGGGGAGCGGGAGTTAAATCTACATGAGAGGAGAGACAAGCCGAAGAGAGACTCGATAATTTCCCGGGAGAGACGGGTGCTAATCTTTAACTGGAAGTGCCCTTTCCATTGAGACCAGAAGAAATACCCTGTGGGGTAGATGTGGAGATCGATTCCAGTGAAGCAGATTGTGCGGGTGGCAGGAATTATGGTGCTGTAGGAAGTGCTTGGATGTCAGCGAAACATCTGCACGAGTCAAAAACATTTGCTCAGGGGACGTACGTACGTCTGGTATAAACGCGGGTCATGGAGGGTGAGGCAGGGGGCAGTTTATTTTTGGAGAAGATTGGTACAGGACAGTAGTGCAGAAGAAGAGGAACCTCCATTACAGGTGTCAAAATCCGGGTCGGTAATCGATATGGGTGGCTTCAACCACGGATGACTTCAAACGTAGGACGCGGGAGAGAGGTGTATTGCTATGGAGACGAGTTGTTGTCTTTTCAAAAGAAATGGGAAGATTAGACAACATTTCCATCGTTAGGCGGGTCGCCTCACAACGACCCAGTTTATGAAGAGGATACTGCTCTAACTTCCTTCATCAAAGGCAAAAGGGGACAGTACAGACAAGGCGGAATGTGGACCCTTGCAGTTAGGACAACAAGGAGAGGTAGTACATGTGGTGCGAAGAAAACTCCCACATTCTCAACAAAAGGTTTGTGGGGATCTAAGGGTATTTTGGGAGGGTGGCCAAATTAAACACCTCGGGAAGGGGATGTAAGTCCAGACCTTGTGCATAGTAAAGCCTAGTTTAACTTTGGTTAAAGGGAATGGAATACTGAAAGTAAGTAGGAGAGAGTTTGGCATTGATGGATTCTCCTTGTGAGGGGGGAACCGATAGACATTTGTGTTTGGCATATTTCTTCTTTGAAGATAAGCAAGGATTTCGTCCGTCCGTTGTATGCGAAAGGAACTCCGGATCGTATATAATATCTTTGGATTCATTACAGACATCGTCTGGTTTCGTGTTTGTATATGATATAGATTTCCCCCAAATGAGAAAGAGAAGCCAGTAATTGGCTGTGAGTTCTGGAGGCGGCACGGACCAGGATGGATTCATTCCTTATAAGTAAGGAGAGCTGCTTCTAATGCGTCACTGAGGACAAGGTAGCTGCTAGCCGTCAGTGGTTGGGACGTTGTGGAACTTAAGTAAAGAGGGTAAGACGCAAAAATCAGGAACCCCCTGAGAAGGGTCCAAGAGCATGATCGTAATAGCTTGGTGCTATGTTGGCGTCACCCAGGAGGGGGACCCTGAGGTAACGGGGATTCCTGGAATGTCTGGTGTGTAATTTGAGTCTTTTTGTGAGTAGAGGCCGTTACAGTCTTTTTATTTCGAGAAGGGGGTGTCCCAGCAATAGAGTCGCTGTTTAGGACTAACGGCTGTGGAAAAATGGGTCAACCAGCTCATCAACAAGGGCGTCAAAGCCCCTAATAGTCCTTGGTCTAGAGATGGCCAGGGAGATGTCGAGTTGTGGGCCCGACAGATGGGAAGGTTCGCCTTTCTTGGAACCTTATTTTACTTTTTCGATTTCGTCATAAAGGTAAATACTTCCAGAACAACTACACCTCGGTAGATATGCACAATTACAATAAAACCAATGAATGATGAATACAAAAATAAACGTTCTGAGAACGTAACAGCGGAAACTAACCCCATCACATCCCATGGGGTGGGATGTGGGTGTGGCATCGGAAAAGCCCCCGGAACTTCGCGTTCAGGCTCTAAGTGAACAAATAATAATAATAATAATAATAATAATAATAATAATAATAATAATAATAATAATAATAATAATAATAATAATAATAATAATAATAATAAAATGGGTGTATTAGATAAGTAGCTTCACACCTATTATCATTATCTTAATCAGTCTGTATAATTTATGGTTGTCTTAATTAAACATTAGACATTTTCGGCTGTGTTTCTGTTAAGTTCCTGCCACAAGCTATCCGGGCAGAGAGATCATATGACAAATACAGGAGCGAAAATTATGGACTTGTTAAAGTCGTTTAACGGAGAAGAAGATGTAGAAGGATGGATTGAGAAAAAAGAAATGGTAGTAAAAGTTCAGCGAATAAAAAACGAAGAGGAAATCTTTCCAATTCTATTAGAGGGTAACGCAATGCTCGTTTTCATGGAAATGAAAGATGAACACAAAAATCAGCTGTAGAGATTAAAAAGAAGTTGAGAGAAGCTTTCTGTATGAATCCTTTTACAGCTTATGAGAAATTATGCAAAAAGAAATGGATTAATGAACCAATGGAGGTGTTCAAGGCGAAAATAAGAGAATTGGCAAAAAGTGCATAAATTTGTTCAGATGTTATGTTGAAATGGACATTTATTAATGGTATGCCTGAAGAAATCGCCAAAGATCTGAGGACCATGGACAATATAGAAGATAGAAATTTAGAGGAAATAATTTTAAAATCTAAGGCATTGGTTGTTTCAATCGAGGGAGCTGAGACGAAGAATTTTGGAGGAGGAGCGGTAAAGAGGGAGGAAAAAAATCTAAGATGCTTCGCATGCGGAGGTACACATTTAAGAAGGGATTGCTGGAAATTCAGGGTGGAATGGTTCTCTTGCGGGAAAAAAGGCCACATACAAAGATTTTGCATACAGGGAAACGAGAAAGACAGAGCTGTTGCGTCGAGAGCAGCTCTGAGATCAGAGCAGCCGACAAATTAATTACGGTTAAGATTAAATTAAACCTTAAGGGCGTGTTAGGTGTGAGAAGAATTAATAAAATGAGGAATGAACGTATTAGAGAGTTATGTGGTATGAAGAAAGGGGTAAATGAGAGAATAAATGAAAGTACTTTGAGATGGTTGAACATGTGGAAAGAATGAAGTGACAGTCGGTTGTTGTGGTTTGTATAGTGTGAGGTGTGGTTGGGATCGACGCTGGAGACCGAAGAAAAAGGTGGATTGAAGTCAAAAGAATGTCTGGAGGAGAGAAATGTTGAGTTTGGCAGAGGCGAGAATAAAGGTGCATAATAGGAGTGAATGGCGGGTTTTGTGAGGGGGTATGGTTGTGGCCCACCTGTGCCAGGGGATAAACCCTACACTTGACGATATGCCATAGTGAGATTTCGCCGCGGTTCCATGAAGCTATAGGTGGATTTTCTGGACTGCGATGAGTCCTTACTTAATAGGTTATTGAGGGGCGGTAAGGCTGGCTTTCTTTTCGTTCGACTTGTGTCATATTCTCTACTACTTTCCGATGCATGTCACGCACCTTACCCCCAGTCTTGGGGGAAAAAAAAGGGAAGATGATGATTAAATTAAATAATAAAGAAGTAGTTGGAGTAGTTGATTCAGGTTGCTCAAAAAGCTTAGTGATAAGGAGGCTGGTATCTAGTAACGGAAATAGTAAAGAAATTTTGGCATTTGATGGAAGGAGTGTTGAGAGTTTGGGTAATGCTACGGTAGAATTTTGTGGTAATAATAAAAAAAATGGAAGACTTTGTCATGGAAAAAAGTTTTGATGGAGTGGAGGTAATATTGGGATTGGATGCTATTGAGAAATTTGGAGGGGTGGTTATCAGTGGAGGTAAGGGGTATTTTGACTCTGAATTTAGAGAAAGGGGTGGTTATGTGAAAAATTACGGAGATTCTAAGAAAACCGAATGTTTATTTGAAAACAATGTGAGTTTAAAGGAGTCAAATGGTGCTAGGGAAATATCTGATAAGGATTTTTCTACGAAATTTGATAGGGAAAAATGGATTGTGAAATGGAACTGGAGAAAAGAAGAACCAAAGTTAAGAAATAAAATTGATATGTTCGGGAAACATTAGAACAAAGAGAAAAAGGAAAAGTTCGAGTCGGAAATCGAAAAATGGATAAAGGAGGGAATTTTGAAGGAGTGGAAAGGGGAAGTAGATTCGTTAGTGACGTTGATGGCGGTGGGACAGGTAAACAAGGGGAAGGTGAGACCTGTATTAGACTTTAGGGCTTTAAACAATTTCGTGGAATGTCATACAGGTGATGAAGTTCCAGTTTGTGATGAGACAATAAGGAAGTGGAGAAAATGGAGGGTGGGAGTAAGATTGTTGATTTGAGGATAGCATATCTACAAATACACGTGGAAGCACCAATTAGTAAGGTTTAAGGGAAAAACGTTTTGTTTAACGAGGTTAGGATTCGGATTGAATCGTGATCCAAGAATTATGAGTAGAATTCTGCGAGAGGTTAGGAGCTTGGACGAAAGGGTTAAAAAAGGAACAGATTCGTATATAGACGATATAATCGTTGATGAAAATATAATCTCGGCAGAAGAAGTAAGGAGTCATCTTCGAAAGTATGGTCTGATTGGTCTCGTATGTAAAGACCCAGAGAACGTGGTTGGAGGTAAGGTGTTGGGCATGAAAATTAAAAGGGGTTGATGACGGAAAGATAAGAATTCAATAGGTGAGATTGATCTGCCTTGAAAGTGGAAGATGAAAGAGGATTAAAGAAGAATGGTTTTTCGTTGTGCGGAAAAATTGGTGGTCACTACCGCCTGTTGCAGGTTGGTTGAGAGTTGCTTGCAGTTTTGCAAAAAGGATGGCGAAAGGGAAGAAATGGAGCGAAGGAATTGACTCGAAATGTGAAGAATTTATAAAGAATATATTAAAGGAAGTTAAGAGTGAGGACCCGGTGAGGGGTGTTTGGAACGTGAGCAATTCGGATTTGGGGAAAATATGGTGCGACGCAAGTAACATTGGTATTTGGTGTGTCTTGGAGATTGGGGATGAAGTTGTGGAGGATGTCAGTCGGCTGAGGAAAAATTCTGATCATGAACATATAAATGTAGCCGAGTTGGAGGCTGTAGTTAAGGGGCTTAATTTGTGTTTGAAATGGAAGTTCAGAAGGGTTTTAGTTGTGACGGATTCAAGATCGATATGGAGTTGGTTGAAAAATACTATTGGATTGGAGAGTAGAATAAAGTCGAAGGGAATTTCGGAGATGATTGTGAAGAGAAGATTGGGGATTATAAGTGATATAATTGACGAATTTGGAATAGTTTTGGAGGTGTCTTTGGTGAAATAGGAATTTAATAAAGCAGATGGGCTGACAAGAGTAAGAAAAAAATGGTTGAGTGACGTTTTGAAAATTGAGGAGACGTGCGGATTATCGGCTTTATAAATAAAAAAAATTATTGATAAATGTCATTGTGGGGTTGACAAAACTCTTTATTTGGCAAGGTTGTTTGACGAAAGTACGGAAAGGGATCAAGTGGAGACATGCGTTAAAAATTGTGAACAATGTAAATCGATTGATCCGGTGGTGGAGAGGTTCCAAAAAAGGGAATTTAGACGTTGATGTAAACGGAAGAAGACTGGCAGTCTACGTGACTCATTTTAGAAAACGGAATCGTGGAAAGAAACTATAGAACAGTAAAAAGGATTGCGGTTAGGAGTGGTATTGGAATTAAAGAGGCGGTGTTTTGGTACAATTTTCTTCCAAGAGAGAAGGAATAAGGGGGATCGAGTCCATCTGCTAATATATTTTAGTTAGAGGATGTGTCGAATATTCTCGAGGATGGAGAGAATATAAATTTGGGTATAGGTGAAAGAGTTTGGGCGAAGCCACAATTTGCTAGATGTACGTCTAAATGGAAAAAGGGAACGATAACGAAGGTTCTCTCAAGGCATAAGGTAGAGGTGGATGGTATGCCGAGGCACATTTGTGGACGTGCGACAGAGAGGTGATCAAGTTAGAATTGATCCAGGGGGGCGTATAGGTGATTAGATTGAATAGGCTCACACTATTTATTATCTAAATCAGGTCTGTGCAATTTTGGTTGTCTTAATTAACATTCGACAATTTCGGCTGTGCTTCTGTTAAGTTCCTGCCACAAATAATAATAATAATAATAATAATAATAATAATAATAATAATAATAATAATAATAATAGTTTGAAAGCGACCCACCCAACAGTTAGTAGTTAATGCTAGGAGGGTAGCAATAATAATAATAATAATAATAATAATAATAATAATAATAATAATAATAATAATAATAATAATAATAATAAATTATTTACATTCTTCGTTCTTTTGTTTTCAGGGTTATTACACATTATTTTTGTTCATTATAGTTCTTGATTTATTTTTATTTTTCCCATTTCAATCTACCTTCGTTACCTATTGTTTCATTCTTTCTTCTCCCCTTGTATAAGATGTACTTATTTTTTTTCTTAGAATCCTACATCCACTTCCCTTTTTCACACCCAATAATTTCAATGGCGCGGTTTCTGTGCAGGTATTGGGTTCATCCCGTGCTACTAACCTTTAATTTGTCGTCCTTTACTCCTCTGACAGGGCGCAATTTGTAGGGGACCCAAACTCCAGCTAACTACTGAGGAGGTGTGTATAATCTCGGGTCCCGTGATAGTGCCATATGGTGCATGGAAGTGGTCCCGGCGCGGTGTTCCGAAGGTTTCTTCCAAAGCTACACCTACAGAATGGGGAAAGATTTCTGGGTCTAGGATTAGTGCAGTTTTCGTGGCAGCATCCCCTATTTTCACATTCAGTATATTCTTTCCTATTGTTTTTGTTCATTCAGCTTGTGCAGAAGAAAGAGGATCTCTTTCAACCCTCAACCAATTGCTTTAACCTCTTTTCTTTCTAAAGCTTTTGATAAGTCTGGCACAAAGATTTTGATTTCTAAACTTCTCTCTTTCCGAATCTATCCTTCTCTTTCAATTCCTTTTCGACCATTCTATTGCAGCTGTTGTAAACTGCCAACCATTGTTCATACTTTAAATCTATCAATAGTAGTATTCCTCAAGGTTTTGTTCTACCACCAACTTTCTTATTTTTTTTTTTAAATTTTCAATTACGATCTTCTATCTGTCAATTCGTCTCCCATCGACTCTAATGCCGACTACTCCACCATTCATTTCTCGTTCTAATTTGAAATCCACCCACCCAACAGTTAGTAGTTAATGCTAGGAGGGTAGCCTTGAAGCAACTGACCTCTGATCTTATTCGTATCCCTAGTTGGGACAAAAGAAAGTGATTGTTTTTAAAGCCTCAAAAACCAAAACCCAATTCCTTCATTTATCTCTTCGACATAATTTTTCACATAATTCCATCTTCGAAAATACATAACTCAAACCTTCTTCTCTTTTTAATACCATTAGTGTTTCCTTTTCTCGTGATTTTTCTTACTCAACAAGACTTTTAAGAGATTGAGTGTTCTGAGGCGACTTCGGAACTTTTCTCACCATCCAAGCTTTTTGCTCTGTATATGGGGGTTGTTTGCCATTGAATGAAGTATGCATCACATCTGGAGTGGTTCCACACATACTGTTCTCCTTGATAAGGTGGGGTCTAAGACTTTTCGACTTGTCAATTCTCCTGTTCTTACTAACTCTCTCCAATCTCCTTGTTGCATCACTCTACTTATACTATCACTATTACAATGAATAATGCTCTTCTGAACTCTCCAGCCGTAT
>JABUQX010103598.1:0-17500 GCA_015478945.1 Trachelipus rathkii
AAGAGAGATCATACTCTTCTTTCCCCCCTTCATTAAATCAAATCGTTTTTTTTTATTAATCCTGCCCCCCCGCCTTTTTTGGGAGAATTTTTTTTTTTAAAAGGGTTGGCTTTCCAAGAAAAAAAAAGAACCAAATCCTTTTCTTCCCCCCCTTCTTCAGGCAAACCATTGTGGGGGTCATTTCACTAGAGTAATGTTTTTCTTCAATTCTCAGTGTCAAGATCCACTGCTGAGCTACTATATTCGCCGGATGTTTGACTCCAACCTCTTCTCCTACTTCTTTCAACTGTTCCTCTCTGCACAATGTACTTCTTGTCAGGCAGATTGATATGCCTAGGTCGTTAATCATCATCACCCATTTGATCTTGTAATTTGGTCCTGTCCGGGTATAATTCCACATGTAATGGTGGCCCGCCCCATCTCATCAACATCTGTTGCTTCGAGGTCGGATAAAGAGAAACAAGGGCCGTAGATCTCCTATCTTCCAATTTTGGTCTTTGGCACCTTGTCCATAGTAATCTTTCTGGGGAACTTCTGGGCCTTCGCTAAATTCTCTAGCCAACTTTAGAGTTTCGTTTAGTCTTTCCTGCAAGTCGAAAACATATCTATATGTTGACCTTGCCTCTTCAGGATTAATATCCCCCGCCCAAATTTCATGTAAAATTTGCATCGGACCTCGCACAGTCCTACCATACAGGAGTTCGAATGGGGAGAACCCTGGTGGAATCTTGTGGAGCCTCCCTGTATGCAAATAATAGTGGCTCAATGAACTTATGCCACTTCCTCACTTGTTCACTGACATTCTCTTGAGCATGTCTCTAAGAGTTCCGTTGACTTTCTGTGACGAGACCTGCCCTCATTGGTGTAAAGCTGGAAAATTTCTTGCTTGATGTTCAGCATCTTTGTTACATCTCTCATTTAATAAGATGTAATTGTCTATTCATTGTCCCTGAGGATTTCCTTTGCAAACCCAACTTCGTGAAATTGACACCATGACTTCGCACCTTCCTGGGCATAATGCCTCTTTAGCGGTTACAGCTTCAGGATAGCGCGTAGCGGCATCCACAAGTGTCCAAGGACATACTGGTGTCCTCTGAAATGGTTGGTGAGATTGTCCATCAGGTCGATGACCACACTTTGAAATGGCTTTCATGATGGGCATTGGGCATCAGAGGTAATCCTCTTTCCACGAAACCTTTCGGGCACGTTCTCTGGCATATATCGCACGAGTAACAGTGTTTAGTTACGTCCAAATATATGTTCGGCCAGAAAGAACTGTTGGGTAATTTTACCCATAGTCTTCTTTACCCCCTGATGACCACCGAAGACTTCATCGTGTGCCATCTTCATAACTCTACTTCTGTACTCTTTCGGTACAACCAAAGTAAACCTTTCCTGTTGGTTTTCTAACACTCTTTTGAATAACAACACACCATTCTTTACTGCATACTTGTTTTCTCCTTTTTCCACTGACCTCCATACCCTCTGTAGAGTGACGTCATCTTTCTGTTTACTTTTAAAAGTCTCCCGATCGTTAATTAGTTCTTGAACTTCATCACCATGGGTTAATTCCCTTCACCACCGCTACAACACCTCTCTCCCGAACTTTGCGTGTGCCTGTCTATGTCACTCTCCACATCTCATCATCTTCATGCCGCACGATCTTTTCATCAGACCATTCGTGCTCTCTATCCATCGAATGTCTCCTGAACATCTATCGTTCTCGTGTCTTCTTCAACTTTTATTAATAGACTTAGGGGCTTCTCAACTTCATCTTTTCCTGTAATCGTTCTCCATTTTCAGTGAACATTTTGACCCAGTCATCACACTTTAGTGGGTCCATGGTTGGCCGCGACATCTTTACTTACTGATTCAATACGATTGTGGCAGTGCGGTTCCCTCTGAAGACTCACTTATCTCCACTTTGCCATTCAAATTCATGATTTGTTTGGTTAGGTTCTTCTTGTGAACTTTTCAGCGCTTCCAGCGATGGGACTCAGCAATACTTCTACTGGTTATGCCGCGAACCTACTTTACAGCCGCCGACACAGGTCGACTCCCAAGCGAGATAGGCTGCTAAGGGCAATGCTCCCTTTTAACATTCCCGATACCAAATATACACGAACCTCCGGCAATGACTGCCGCGGTTGTTCTCCCTACGTAATAAGGGGTAATCCATATCGATATTGCAAGCGGAGCTCTCGTACCGTACGTCCCACAAACGTATTTTCAATGTTGTTTCCAACATAACTACCTTTTCGGCACCAGCTTTTCCCGCACAACGCACTATGTTACAACCCGGTAATTCGGATGGGTTTTGACTTGATAGCATTCACCGTCCAATACGTTACAAGGTAGGGTGTGGACGTTCGTCCTTTTTCACCTCTCTATCTTCATTCAGAGCTCGGCTCTTCACTGAGTAGTTCAGGCTTCGTTGGCCGTATATCCAAGACTCCGGAGCTCCCGTGCTCTTTGTTTCTTCTTTTTGTCTTCCTGAATTATTTTGTCCCCTATTACTATTGTTGAAATAAGGAGGGGCTCGACAATCCCTTGCGAGATGCCCTCTCCTCTGACACTTAAAGCACGTGGGCACTTCTCTCGGCTCACTGCTACTGCGACGATAGTTCTGTCTGTCGCCGTTCCCACCTCCGATCCTGCTTTCATTGTTAGTTGCTCTCGATGCATGTTGGTTGCTACTTTTATGATTACCATTCGTAGAGTAACCATTGCCTTTTGATCTAAAATTATTATTATTATGTGTGCTTTTATCAACGTGATTGTGATTTCGCGTGTGACTATTAGCTGTGAACCTCAAACGATGCGCTTCCATGTATCCTTCAGAACAAGTTATTATCTCTTCTGGTGCTTTCTTCTTCTTCCCTAAGTAGTTGCGAGTTCTTTGGAACGTATTCAAATACTTTCAACCGAGAAAAATTCATAAGATCATCAGGTGTCTGTTTACTCTGCTGCCAGGGGGGCTGTTAAACCACTTTTTAAGAGCCTCAATAATTCTCTGTAAAACTCTAGGATTATCATCTTCCGTAGGAGTTATAGTTTTATACTTTGTACAGTACCCACTTTCCGTGAGCCCATACCTCTCCAATAAAGCTCTTTTCAGACCTTCATAGCTCTTTAACTCTTCAACAGTCATCTTATTATATACACTGACAGCTTTGCTTGTTAGAAAACTTCCTAAAACTGTCGCTCGCTTTTCCACAGGGATATCGTTTGCTTCTGCTTGCTTCTCAAACATATAACAGATAATTCTTCGATATCGTTTTTTTTCGTCGAAGAATGGAGAGCTTCAGTTCGGAATACCCTTTACTAGCCATAAGGAAGTACTATGGCCGCTCTGAGTACGCTGTGATGTATCACTGCGTCATGTTGGACGCTGGTTTCTTCAGCATCAAAGCTCATCTGAAGCAACTCTTTCGTCTGCATCTCTTGCTATCTTTCTCTCTCCGCTCTCATCTTAGCCTTTTCTGCCTCCAACTTTACTCTTTGCGCTTCTGCTTCAATTTTGGCTTTCTCTACTCCCGCTTCAAACGCTAATCTTTTCTCTTCTAGAGCTGCAGCAACCTTCTTCTCCTCCAAAGCTGCGGCTAATCTCTGTTGTTCGATTGCGGCTTCTTGAGTCGCTCGATCTTTTAATAAAGCAGTGATCTCCTTCACACCTAAACCTCCTGATTTACACATCTCCATAAACTCAGCGTTAGATGTAGCCATAGTTATATTTGTTGTATACAAAACAAATTACAAAATATATTGTTCACTAACAGAGTCACTTTCAACGCACAAATCACAATCCCGTTTTCTACCGAAATTTTCGAAATTTAGCTTTCACTGATAGCTCTATGAAAACAAATTTCTAACCCCAAAATTACAAATGTATATTATATATATTATATATATATAAGTATATATATATTATATACTATATATATTATATACTATATATATATATATTAATATATATATATATATATATAATATTAAGAATATATATATACTAGTTACAACCAATCTGCCAAAAAATTGACAAATTCTGGTTTTCCCTGCAGAACTCAAATACAGAGGAGAATTTGAATTTGGAACACTATTGCGTCCGCTTAATTTGCAACTTTAACGCCTATTCTAAACAATATTAAAAATATTTATATATATAAATATATATATATATATATATATATATATATATATATATATATATATTCACCTGGTCCTTATATATATATATATAATATATAATTATATTATATATTAATATATATATATATATATATATATATATATATATTTTTATATATATATATATATTTATAAGAGCATAATATATAAATTACCAAAATTATTCCAGTGTTTCTCTATTTCCAAACGATAACTATTGGTCCAATAACAGTTTGTTATCCCACCAATACGCACAGAAAATTAAATACGTTTAACTTCAACAAAGCAAATAGTCCACACGACTATATTGACAGTTAAAAAAACAATACAATATTAACTTATATCATATATCAACAACTGGGGTATAAGTTACAACCCTTGAACATTAGTTCTGGCACAGGTTTTAACAAACGACTGTACTACCTTGAGTTCAAATATTCAATGATATAGCACAAATAATACTACAAGCGCTTCACTGATAAGAAGTAATGACTGAAAGGTTATAATATAAGACTCCCGATCAAATAACAAATTTTATAAATGTAGCTGCGATTGCGTTTAAAAGATATTAATTATCTGTCATAACACATCCTCTTCGAACTGATGAACAAGATTCCTTTGGCCAGGCGCCGTGACAATCCATCAGCTAACACGTTATTAGACTCTCAAACCTGTATTGTACAGTATCAGGCTCTGTTAAGGTGAGCTATGCGGCCTGTTGCAATATTGGCCAAACAATCTAACTTAAAACTCACCAACTATCTTCTGAGACCCTTCAAGTGGAACAACGGTTTTGACAGAGTTCTTTGCTTATGTGAAGAACAGTTTTCTCAATACTTTTCTTACGCAGATGAACCCGTTTTGGTGATCCATCTTCAATCACGAAAACCAACGTCTATAAGACTTAAAGTAATAGCTTAATTGCATATGTTGAATAAATGAAAGTTAAAACACGATTTTGCAATACGCAAGGAAAACCACGGGATAATTTTTATAGAAATATTTTATAAAAAAAAAAAAAAAATTGAAAACACGTACGGTCTTCCAAATAGGTTTTAAGTCCATGAACATGTATCCGAATGTCCGTGGGTATTCGTTTACATGCGCACTGCACATATAGAACCTTCAGTATATTATATCGATTTATCATTTATATATTATATCTATATATATATAAAAATCTACAGGTTTATAATTCCATGTACATGTATCCGATGTCCGTAGGTATCCGTTTACATGCGCACCGCAAATATAGAACCAAAATACTAACCAAACAAGTGTATATAATAGTATATACTATATATATTAATATATATATATATATATATATAATATATATATAATATATATAATATATATATATATAGTATATATAAATATATATATATTACTATATATATCTTATATTATATTATGCTCTAAAAAAAAAAATTAAATAAAATATCGACACTAAATGCTTACCACTATATTTATATAAATTAATGCCTCATAAATATATAATATATATATATATATATATATATATATATATATATATACTATATAATATATAAATATATATACTATATTTATATATATATATATATATAATATATATATATATTATATAATATATATATATATATATATTATATATATATAATATATAAATATATAAACATAAATATTAATAGTTTATGTCAATAATATATATACAATGAATACAATCATATTAACAAAAAAAAATTAGTTTGGGACTGACTGATACTTTGCAAAAGATCTAAAATATTTACTTGTTAAATTAAATGTTTCTAGTATTACTTAAAACATCGATTTATTTGTGTGTACATTGAATGCAGTTCCAGCGTACAGAAAACAGCTGATGTTCAAGCAAAGTCTTGCCAACTAGTAATGAAAAACAAATCTTAATTCAAATAAAAATGTGACTTTAGGCAATTATTCGGTATACAAATAATAAATTTTAATCGTTAACCTTTCTTTGTTACGATAAAATAATCTTTACCATACTTCGATAAATACACTTCAATAATAAAACCTTACCTGCTAGTGATATATAGCAACACCGCAGACACAATGCACTTGCAAATCGCATTACAGACGATGCATTTGAAATGGCAATGCAAATTATATTTACACAAATAAACACAATTATATTTAAAACACAGCTTAAAACACCATTAGCTTTACAAGAAAATAAGCCACGATTTTTCCACATTGAAAATTACAACACCATATTACATTTTAAAAACATTATTACAATTACTTTATATAATAAAATATAAAATGAGACACTCCAACGAATCAAATATAGCACACTAAATATAATAAAATTGATCCGACAAGTGCATCAAGGCGCATACGAACTGTAAGCATCCTCAATTACGGCAATGAAGCGAAAAGATGTAAAATATTCATAATTTTACTATTTATACAATCTTTGTCAATCAGTTTACGCCTGACCATCCAATCACAATTCTTAAAATAAATAATTAAAATGATGTATCCACTTATTAGTTATTTCAGAAAAACAATATATACTAAACATTTAGCAAGACGAAATTGGTATTTCCTGTGCAATTGAACTTCGTTCACAGAAATCTCAATTTTCCTCTAAAATCAAAACATAAAAGCCAAATGAATTTATATATTGTGCGCTGCCACCGTATCAAATATATAAATATTCCAGTACACATTTATCTCTATATAATATAAAAAAGTTAACACTATCTATAATAATAGATGCGTATTTCTTACAAATTTTAAAAAATAAATAATAATAATAATAATAATAATAATCAATAGTATTAATTATCTATTATTCACATTTTGTGAGCGACGACCATCAAACCTTAGGGTTCAAAGTAAGTATCTGAAAAACAAGTTTCATTGGCTGTTCGTTTACTCATGAAATACATAAAATATTACAATATTTTTCGACGAGCCGCTGCAATCATACATCGTATATATAGAAAAATGAAAGAGGTATTGCAATGACATGTTGGCCATTACTTTACAATACATAAATGAAGCAATGTTTTATATTACGTTAATAATGTGCCATTACAATAATAATAATAATAATAATAATAATAATAATAATAATAATAATAATAATAATAATAATATAGATGGGGCGGTAAGGCTGGGCTTTCCTTTTGACTTTTGTCATATTCTTCTACTCGCTTTTCTTCCGATCATGAATCGCACGCTTACCCAGTCTTGGAAAAGGGGAAAGATAAAGAAAAAAAGAAAGAAAGATAATAATAAAATAGATAATAATAATAATAATAATAATAATTTTAATAATAATAATAATAATAATAATAATAATAATAATAATAATGATAATGATAATGATAATGATAATGATAATGATAATGATAATGATAATGATAATGATAATAAATAATTAATAATAATAATAATAATCGAATAATATAATAATAGTATAATAATAATAATGTTTCTTCAAGAAGTATTCATTTTAGACAAAATTTACCTCTATTTCCTCATCACTCAACTTATTGAGAAGCACCAAAGGAAACTTCGACATGACAAGGTGTGCAAAATATTTCTTCTCATCCGATTCGAAATTGGCCTCTGAACCTTTTTCATTTATTTCCTCCAACAATGAAGAGACATCTCTCAAGTTCACAAATTTCTGTAGAGATAATAATAATAATAATAATAATAATAATAATAATAATAATAATAATAATAATAATAATAATAATAATAATAATAATAATAATAATAATAATAATAATAATAATAATAATATTTGTTTGTTTCTAATTTCCTATAAAGTGTTGAGTTTTCTTTGTTTTTCCCATTTTAAATCTTTCTGAAAATGCTGTTTATAGGCTATTGACTTCAAAGTGTTACAAAAAGGACGCTTTTAGCAAGGGTATCTGAATTTGGATAGAGGAGACAGTTGGTAAGACATTTGGATTGAGATGAAAATAGCCAAGGTAAACAAATGTTGTTATAAGTGAATAACAGGAGATTTTAAATTGAGATATCTAGGAAGTTGATAATTTGCGACTAGTTGAGTTTGCGAATGGCCACTATGTAGAATTTTTTATTACATCTTGCAAAATCAGGATCAAATCGGATAGTGCTAAAGTTTAGTAATGAAAGTAACTTGTGCACATAAAAAATTCTCTTCAAAGAGACTTGAATTATTCAAATAAGCTGCAAAATTGGGAAATATTTAAAAAAAAAAAAAAATTTACTTCCAATGAATTTGTTACTACTCTTAATGGCTGATATCCACTCTCACTGATATATCTTTTATTTAAAAGATATTAGGTGGTCAATAACAAAAAGGTACATTTCACCTTCCAAGAGAGAGGGGAAGTAAAAAAGTAAAATGCAATAATTTTTCAAAGAAAAGTCATAAACTAATTTAAATATCATTGCACCTGTTTCTTTGCTGATATCAATGATACTATATATGATGAGGTTATTTGTGAATAGAATTGAGTTTTGGAGTTTCAAACAAAATGTCAAAAGTAAGTCCTACCCATCCCAAAATTGGGACCCATGTATCTTGAAAATTACAAATCATTAAAAATTTTATTTGCTTTGGGACACAAGATAGCCTTATACATCAATTTTATAACTCATCTCGGATTAGAGTAAAAAATAATACATTGTATTAATTTGTACTACAAAGACTCCAAAATGAAAATAAAAAATACCTAATTTAAATTATGCCAACCCTGGTAAAAAATGAGAAATGAATTAACATACCTTTACATCTTGAGTATTTGACTTGTTCCCAATCAATATCTGATTATCAGATTTTATGACCCCATTGTTGACCTGCTCTTTATCATATACAAATTCAAAATTTAATTCTCTTAACTGCGACTTTACAGATGTCTTTTGATCTGTTTCATAATTCATATTTGCCTCACTGTCAGAAAAGTTCTGAAATATAATAAAGAAATTTGAGAAACTTCAAAGTGGGAATTCAAATTTTAATCGGCCTCACAGCCAAAATATCAAACAAAATTAACCTCTCAAAAACAATAAAGATAAAAGTGGAGACCCAAAGGAGCCATTTTATTCACTCTCCTCTTCCACTAATTTCCCTGACCCACCCATACAACAAACCCCAGACACAAAAAATAAATGCTATGTCAGTGACTCATCTATAAACCAACTCACAGTCACAACACATGAACACAAACTACATTCAATAACTGTAAACTAGCTCACATCCAACAGTGTCAGCATCTCAAAAAAAAAATATTCAATCACTTTTATCACCACTGATGTAATGCAGCGATAGGCTACTTATGTTCAGTTAAGAAGGCTGCTGTAAAAAAGAATATATAATTATTTACTGGTATATATTTCCCTCTGGTGGAATTTCACTTTATTAAGAAAATTGCCTCTTCTAAATCTCTCATTGTAAATATATTGTAAAAGTATTGAGAATCTACTAAATTTATTCTCCTAAACTCTGGCTCATCCATGTTATAAACAAATGATTCCTTTTAAGTTTTAAAACTACTTATTTTAGCAAAATTAAAAGTTAAATCATTTCCAGCATTCAATAGATACGGTACTTTAATAAGACTCCTTCTGAATAGTATCTTCAAATTGTTCTAAAGCACGTCTAATTCCTTACCTATGAAATATTGGTTTTTTCAAAATTTTGCTATCTCAAACTTTAGATAAGTGAACTATCTGCATGCATATCAATAGGAATTGCAGCAGACAATTATTGTATTTTTATTATTTTGATATCTCAATATATTAAATATAGGTAATTGTGAGTAAGAACTGACTCAAATTTTTATGAACTTCACAAAACACTAAACTGTGTATTAGAACGTTGATATCAAAAAGTGTTGCAAATAAATAAAACATGTTTATTTTCAACTCGAATAAAGCATGTTCTACTTATTGCATTGAATCATTTTTGTAGTGAAATTGAGTCACAATCTGCCAAACTGAGCATGGTTGCAACAACTTTGCACAAGACTGTCCCGTCAAACTAAAGTAAATTGGGCGCCTAATCAACAATTCATGCTTGATGCTACATGCAAACCCATAGCTATATCCGCTAGAGATTGTTAAATATCCATGCACAAAGTAAGCGGTAATATATACACTGATAAGGTCTACTACCAAAGTAAAAACTTCGTAAAGTACCATTCTCGCTGATCTGGGATAGAATTTCCGATTGGGGGTCGTCTCAACCTTGTAAATTTAATTCTTTAAAAACTCAACTTCTAAAAATCTCCTCTAAGACACCTTTAACTTTCCTATCTCTTTCGACGATTCTCTCGTCTCTCCTGATGACAATATAAACATCCTTGTCCTTAACATAAACAAAAAAATGTCTTGGAAACCTCACATCACAACGTTGCTAGGGCGGCCTTCAAAAGAAACTGGGAGTTTTGTTTAGACTGCGAGACTATTTTCCTCTTCTCAGTTACACCAGCTATACAAGGGTCTCATTCTAGGGTTGTGAAAAAAACGGTTTTTTTTTTAATTTGTTTTTTTTTTTGAAAAAAACAAATAACGTTTTTTTTTTAAAACCAAATGTTTTTTTTTTGTTTTTTTAAAATTACCTCTTTTTATGTATATATAAAGAGGTTTTAAATTATACAGTAGTAACAATACCCCTTCTAGGCCTAAATATTGGACTATTATACGGATTTAGAATACACAGTGTAATATTATATATATATATAAATATAATATATATTATATATATATAATATATATAAATATTTATATTATTATCTATATATATATATATATATATATTATATATATATATATATATATATATATATATATATATATATTATATATATATATATATATATATATACTAGTATATATTATATATATATATGATCAAAAAGAGGATAGGTGGTGTTGGGGTGTCAGGAGAAAATGAGATGGTAGGAAGGTGATTGATTTCTGTGAGGGGAGAGGTATGTGTGAAGTAATACTTTCTTTAACCAAGAGTATCCATAAGTATACTAGAATTGGTGTAGGTAGAGATGGTTGCGAAGTGAAAAGTATGATTGATTTTTTGTGGTTGATAAGGGAGATGTTGATAGTTGTATTGATTGTTATAATATATGAGGGGTTTAGGAATGGGATTATCGGATATTATGTTGTTCAATTTGTAAAATTAAGTTAAGTGGGGACTTGATGAGAGGAAAGTGATACGGAAGGAAGTGGGTAAAAATTAGAGTGAGAAGTTTTATGAACAAGGTTAATAAGGATAGTAATGTAAGAACGATCGCAGTAAATCAGTTGAATGTGAACAAGTTGCAACTGAACAAATGAAGGAAGCGATTGTTAGCAGTGCATAAGAAGTATGTGGGTGTGCTAAAGAAGGAAGTAAGAATGATAACAGTGAGTGGTGAAATGAAGAGGTGATGCAGCGGATAACAATATAAAAAGAAGCGTGTTGAATGTACTAAAAGCAAATGAGAAGTTTCAAAGAAAGAATGCTTGGAATTTATAGGAGTGAAAAAGAGAATGTAAGAATGCATACATAAGGAAAAGAAGAGGAAAATGAACGTTTTGGAAGGAGGATGAATGGGGACATACAAGGAATAGGAATGTCCTTCTGGAAGGAAGCGCGAAAGTTAAGCATTAGAATAAGGGACTCTTAGTATTAATGAATATGGGATGGTGTTCTTTGTAACTGATGAAATGGAAATGAGAAGTGAGTGTGGAAAGAACACTTTGAAGAATCGTTAAATATTGAGCACTAATGATAAGGTGATAAACTGAACCTGGTGTGTGGGTTGATGGTAACAAGAAGGAATTAGGTATTTTGGGATGAGGTTATTAAGCAAGGGGAGGAAATGGTAGAGTTGAGAAAGTTGAGAATGTGTAAATCTGCAGGGTATATGATGAAATGTACTGGTGAGATGATTAAGACGGAGGCAATGATGGTGATTGATTGGATCTTGAAATTTGCGTAATAAAGCGTTTATGGAGGGTATAGTTTCGAGGATTGAGGAGAGCCCGGTAAAAAGTAACCTTTATACTAAGGGTATAGGGAGATAAAAAGGACTGTAGGAAAATATTATGGTGTATTTAGTTTAATTGAGTGTTGTAGGGAAGATAAGTGCTGGTATTTTGGTCGAAAGAGTGCGCCGAGTGACTGAAGAACTAGTTGGTGAAGAACAAGGTGCGTTAGGAGTAGTAGAAGAGGGTATGTGTGGATCAAATCTTTCATTGAAACAAATGATAAGAAACCTGAGAGAGAGAAAGATATATAATTTATTTAGGTTTATGGATTTGCAACAGGGTATGATAGTGGTTAATAGGGAAGATCTATGGGCAAGTGTTAGTGGATATTTAGTGTTGGTGCATAGGCTTCTGAATGGAAATCACAAGTTGCATCGATAGTGAGCCAGTTGTAAGAAGGAATGTGTCAAATGCTGATTGGTTTAGTAACTAAAAAGCAGGCTTGATTCAGGGTGTGATATGTCAGAATTTGCCAACCAATTGAAATATGGATTGGGGTATGAAAGAATTAGAGTGGGGTGGCAGGAAAGGTGTTAGAATGATGTGAGATGAGTGGAGGGTGCCCTCCTATTATATGCGGATGATTTTGGTTTTGTGTGGCGAATCTGAGAGTTTTAGGAGATTGGTAGAGAGATTTGGCAGGGTGTGTAATAGGAGGGTTTGAAAGTAAATGTAGTAAGAGTAAGGTTATGGTTTGTGAGTGAGGACAGTCTTCAGTGTAAAGTTATGTTTAGATGGTGAGGTCAGCTGGAAAAGTGTCTGAATTTAAATAATTTTAGGGCCTCATGGATGTAGATGGTAAGATGGAGGCCAAGCCGATGTAAATGCAGAGTTCAGTAGCGAGCTAAATGGTTATTCGTAATATGGTGCCAGGCCTTAATGTATCCGGCTAACCTACGCTGTGCAACATTTAAATCGTTGAGTGAAAATATAGTATATAGGGCAACCGCTCTTGATGTCGCTAGCGGTTCTACATCACGGCGCTTAATGCTTGCTGCTCACTCTCGTAGCTGTATTGAACTATTAATCAGCTGGACTACTTAGAGTCTCTGGAATAGAGAAGTATATCGACTACAATTCGATTCGTGTTCTCAGAGGACTCAATCATAGGAGAGAGCATGCATAAAATAATGTGAAGTAAAATGAATTCAAAAGAACGAGCTATTGTAATACGTCATTAGATGAGTGTGGGTGTGAAGATCACCAGGCATAACATGAGAAGAATAACTATTGACACAGTACAGCTGAAATGTTTAGTCATGTGGAAAGCCGGATGCAATGTACTCGGATTTTAAGCAGACCATCTAACCGAGTATGAAGTGTAGCTGAAATTTAGCAAGACCGAGCGTTTACTTTCAAACCGGACATCGTTAGACAAAAGTGGATTGAGTCAGTAACACAACTCCTGGACAAAGGAGTCTACGTACATGTACGAGTTCATTGGCACCAGTCAGAGACTACTTACAGCATAGATTCGCACGCAGAGAATAGGCTGGGTTTGACACAATGAGGGGGCTATCGGATAGTGGTCATCACCTGCGTCACAATGGGAATGAAGCTCATGTAGCACTATACGACGATCTCCACCATTCTCCATGTGAATGCGTTACACGTCACGCAGCTACCACGTGTTATCACGTCTCTATAGTGGCCGACAACTTTTCAGATTCGAGAGAGCCCAGTCGACGAAGTCATCGTACTACTAGGACTAATTGACAAGTAGGGGGGTAACCGCTGGGCTTTCTTTACGACTTTTGTCAATAATATCTTCTACTGCTTTTCTCATTTCTGATGCTTGGTGTTACGTCACCTTACCTACCAGTCTTGGGAGAATAAACGGCTAGATGAAGAATATATATCTGGGTATATTATACTTATTATAATCTATATACTATTAATTTTTATAATATTTTATGTAATATTCAAATGGAATATTGTTTTATTACTATTTATGGTTATACCACAACCGTAGTTGTACATTTAAGTATTGCCCTCATATAGGTATATATAATGATATATTTATACTATATTTATTATATAATTACTATATATATATGTATAATTGTATTTAGTACATTAATAATAATAATAATAATTAAATCCACATCATGTGTACATTGTTAATAATTATACCTCTATGCACACTAAATAACAACACTTATTAACTCGTAACTTTAAATACTTCTACTTTATACTTACTGCTATACTCTCTTTTTTAATATTATGTTATTGAATGTTTTTAAGCTCAAATACTCTAAAAAGACTTGATATATATGATCCTGACCAAAAAATTAATTTTATTCAATTCAAAAAAAAAAAACACTAAAAATAAACCACAAATTTTTGCTTTTTGGTCTTTTTTCTAAAAAAAATACGTGTTCTCTTTTTCTTTAAAATATGAACGGGTTTTTGTTCATATTATACCCCAAAAGCTGTTCACGTCTTACCCTGTTCACGTCTGGTCTATTCTATAGCTTGGCGGGGGTTCTGGTTATTCCACCGGCTTTTTTGGCAGGGTCGAGTCAAAAGCCATACAAGGCTATGAAATGTTCTGTTGTACTCTTTCACTTAACTGCCTCCTATCTCTGCGGCGTAGATTGGTAGTTTTTATCTCTTTTCTATAGCATCATGCGTGCAGGTGTTCGAGGAAATATTACACACTCGCGGGTACCACCAACCTTTATGTTCGCCTCTGGCAGCACAAGGGGTGCTGTGTCTGCTCACGAGTTTTTTGTGTAGCATTTTTGCTAACCCTGCAGGCTTAGTTTCGCTGGCGAGCTGTCTTTTCCCTTTCTTTCCTGCCACCTCTGTTCTAGTGAAAATCTCTCCTTTCCATCTGTCTGTGGATTTCTGCGAATTTTAATCTCTCCCTCAACTTCTTCTGCGTATTTGGTTGCTGCGATGCAATTCTTCTTGGCGTGCTAACACCCTAACCACCTCTGATATATTGGGCCTGCCCGCCTTCGTTGAGTGGTGTCGACCTTGTACATAAAAAAAAAAACCTCGAGGTAGACTGAATATCAATATTTTTCACAATATCCACAAATGCAAATTACGGTAATTATTAGGCAAATACCAAGAGTATGAAGCTCAATCATGGGGCCTATCAAGCACTTGTCTCAGTAAAAAAGCAAAGTAATATGATTTCACTACATTGCACAGTGCTACAACCTAAACTGCACCTAAGATTTTTAATATCCTATTACATTAAGTGCTTTATATAATATATGAGTGGTCAACTACTACAAAAGAAAAAAACTATAGCTAAAGAAAATATTAACTATACAACAAGCTTTAATATGTTTATTATTGGTAGTTACAACAGGCAGTTTTATTATTTTTTTTATTTAAGACCCCTCTGATCAAGAACTGGTAACACCTCCATACGGACCGAAACCTGCATGAAGAGGCTGAGCCTACAGACAAAGCATGGGAGTTTGCCTCCCATCAACTGCGGCACTGTTAAAAGAACCGCAGAATCACGCACTGCTTTCATTCAGGCAACTTCTAGCAGCTGATGGACTTTCACATTTTCCAACTGTTTCAACAAGACAGGTAACAACCTACCTGCAAGTCTACCCATCATTGACAAGACGCACAGAACTAAACCTCGATTAACAGCTCATCCTCGAATGTGCGTGCACTTACTCTTCAATAGCAGGCCCTGTAGTAGCCACCTTCTGCTGGACGGCTACATCAGTGGTTCATACGTTCGCATTCTATCGCTACCGTAGTGTCCATACTAGGGCAGTCCCTTCATCCCAGAAAACCAAGTCAGGTTTTTGCAGGCCCACTGGAGTGGGAATGGCAGGCTCCAGCAGGACTTGCCAGCCCCTCTTCTCCAACTCAGATTTTAAAAGGAGGTTCAAGTTATCATAAACTAAAAACCAGCCAGCTTGATTTAGTCAAAATATACGGTACTATATGATGCCCAAACCATTCATATACATATCCAATCCTTTCTTAAATGTTGCAAGTGAGTCACACTCAACAACCTCCTGCAGCAAACCATTCCAAAAATTAACAACCCTGTTACTGAATGATGGTTTCTTACATCAAATGGCATGCATTCTTAAATTTTTTATTGTTCCTTTGTTTTCCACCTTTGGTCTACCATAAAATTTATTAGTCTAAGTATTATTAATAGATGTTTACAAATATTTTGTAGATATGCATCATGTCTCCTTTAAGAAATCACCTTTCTACATAAAATATTCCTAACTCCTTCAGCCTCTCCTCCTAGCTTTTATCCTCAAATACAGAAATCATCCTTGTTGCACTCTCTCCAGAATATCCCTGTCATTTCTTAAAGAATATGCCCAAACTTGTGCACAATACTCTAACGCTGGTAAACCATACTGTAGCTATTATAGAGCTTACTTATAACTTCATTGGCTCTTGGTAATTTGTAAAATGACATTGCAATTTATTACACCTAGTATCTATTAGCTTTTTTCGGCTTCAAACACTGTTAGCACCTTTTCAATTAACTGTTTATAATCACACGCTAAATCTTTTTAACTTGTCCACAGACTCAAGCAAATCCCTATTCATATCTGGTTATCTTTATTTGAGTCAACCTAGTGAGGAACCTTACACTTTTAAACTATTGAATTCACTTTCTGGCTGCACTCAAAAAAGTTTATCAAGGATCATTTTATAATCTGTAATACCTCGATCATTGATCCTTTGACCTTAACTTGGGTATGCCATTTTGATAAATCTGCAAACATTTAAGACCCTCATTTAAATCATTTATACATATGGGAAACAATAGTGGCCCAGCACTGAACCCTGTGGGACATCACTCTTCACACTTTCCGATGATGACTTACTCTCCCATTAGTGTACCATTGTCTCCTTCCACAACGCAACTTTTTAAATAAAACATGGCACCACTCCAACCTACACCACATAAAATAACTTTTGACATCAAGCATTAGTGGGAATCTTATGCAAGTCTTGCTGAATCTAATATAATAAAGTAAGTGGACTCTCCTAAGTCAGCTCAGCCCCAGTAACGTATTCGCATAAACTCTAAAGGTATAATCTGAATGATCTACTCTTTCTAAAACTAACTGGGAGTCATACAATTCTTATCAGCCAATATTTCTATACAGTTATGACCTTTTAGTAACTCTTCCAATCAGAGCTCTTAAAGTAACTGGTCTAATAATTTCTAAAACTCTTCCTAACTTTCTTTTTTCTAAATAGGCCAAGCAACATATCATATATCCTCGTTTCCAGCTTCCTGTACTCACCAAATGTTATAATTCATTTAAACTTCAAATATAGCGCCTTTGAATTTAGATTT
>JABUQX010103599.1:0-2500 GCA_015478945.1 Trachelipus rathkii
ATAGGAGATGAGCGCGGGTAGCTGCGGGGTGAGTGACTTTTATTCGCTTTGACGTGGTAAGGGAGACTTGTGGAGTTGATTTTGAGTCTTCTGGAAATTTTTTTCGTAGCGAACCATGGTTCTCGCTAATCAAAAACTTTCCTTTAAGTTTTGAGTCAGATCTTAGCTTTAAAAAAAAGGTCGTTAGAAATTTTAAACGTCGCTTGGGCGCTGCTTTTCAAATTTTGTTGCCCGCTTCTACTACTGTAACGAATTTTCTCTTTTCAACTGATGTTTGTTTTTCCTTTCACTAAGTTTACTTTTTTCACGTTTAAGTGCAATTTGTTTTTTGGCACATTATTTTGAACACTTTATGTCTAATTTGACTTATAGTCACAAATCACTATTCGGGTTTTTTAATTATAGTACGTTATTTTTACACACACACACAACACACTCGAATTTTTATCACTGATAGAAATGATTACACTGTTTATTAATAATTTATGGGCCTATTCAGAAGGCGAGATTTTTCTAAAATGTAATCAATGTCAACTCTGGGGGTTTCACCAAAAGATAATGAGCCTGAGTCAAGTCCTTTAATGAATAGTAATTAATCTTAATCAGTGTGTGTGAATGAAAGATATGTCACTTTGTCATTTATTAAACAATTGGAATAATTAAATCTGATTATCAACAATCAAGAATAAAATGATAAGTGCCATATGTGTTTATAAAGGCATATATTTGACTATTTAACGCAAATTATACAAAGTTAATATATAAGCCGGCGAACCAATCTTACAACCCTCATTTTCAAGAGGTATAATATAACTCCGATTCAGTGTTGTCATTTGCCCCTTTGCGGGTTCTATGCCTGGCACAATTTGAATCTTTGCACCGCCTTTGGCTGGTGAGTGCTCTGCTAACAGCATTTTCACAATCATGACTTAGTAACAAGTTGAATTGGGTTTAACTGTCTTTTTACATAAGTACACATGGGTATGTAATGTCGCTCTTACACAGGTGTACGATCTCTAGGAACACATGCAAGTGCGTAAAGGCTATTGTTTTAATGAATTCTCAATGATTTAGATATATTATATATATATATATATATATATATAGTATAATATATATATATATTATAATATATATATACTATAATATATATTAATATATCTATATATATATAATATATTATATAATATTATTTATATATAATATATATATATATATATATATATACTAGAGGTGGCATCGTAATCAAATAAGTAGTTCCGTTATCGTTACTCCATTACTCGGAAAAAGTAGTTCCGTTATCGTTTTTCCGTTTCTTTGAAAGGAAAAAGTAACGAAGCGCCGTTACTTCCGCGTATCCGTTACTTTGCTTTTGACTATGACATTAATTACTGTATCTTAGGTAATTTATTGGTTTGTATATATTAAATTTTCATCATTATCATTATTATTAAAAAACATACCCTCATGTAAGATCATAGCGCAATCAAGACATAGACCCTTTATCCACCAACGATTTAATTGGACCACCAGCCACCTCCTGCCATTCACCTTCCTTACTACACTCTGCATCATAAACGTTCCCTTTTCATCCAACATATATTACTAAATATTTCAACTCAGACACTTGTTCCAGCTGTCCCATCTAACATACTTCACACCGGGAATTGTCATCACGCACAAGCATAACTTTTAGTCTTATGTACGCTTACCTTCAACACATCTCCTTTAACACACTGCAATCTCTCTACCAATCCTCTCAAACTCCTTTCAGATTCACCAAACAAAACCAAATCATCTGCATATAATGGGTAGGGTAACCTCCATTCTCTTTAATTCTCTTCATATCTAACAATATGAATTTCCACTGTTCTAGTAAATTTGTGAATCCATCCATATACAAATTGAATAAGCCAAGATGACTAAACCATACCTGCCTCACTCGCAATTATTTAAAACAATCACTCTCACTACCATTTATTTCTTACACATCTTCGTATCGTCATATTACTTTTGATTCATTCAGAAGCTTACCCCCAACACCATATATCAATACACTTTCCATAGATCTTCCTATTAATCATATCATACGCCTATTGCATATCCAAAAAAACTAAATATACATTTATTTTCTTCTCCTCATTTTCTCAATCATTTTGTTTCAATGTAAAGATTTGATCCACACATTCTCTAACCATTCTAATACGCACTTTCTTTTCACAATCAGTTCTTCAGATTACTCGACGCACCTCTTTCGACAAAATACCATGCATATATCTTCCTACGGACACTCAAAAACTAATTCGGCATATAATTCTTACAGTTAGTTAGTTACCCTTATCTAAGGGTACTGTTACTGCTCTCAATCCCTTGAAACTATACCCTCCATAAACGCTTTGTTACACAACTGCCAAATCCATCAATCACCATCTCTCCTCCGTTCTTGATCATTTCAGCAGTAATTTCATCTATACAGCAGATTTACCATTCTTCAACTTTC
>JABUQX010103599.1:12500-22500 GCA_015478945.1 Trachelipus rathkii
AGCACTATTGCCATGCTAATTAATTATCTCCTATCACAATCTTTTACTAACCGATAATAAATTAAAACTATCATATTAATATCAGGTACTAATTCAAATAACATAATACCATACTATACTACATATACCTAATAACTAATAACCCATATATATACACTACTATTACATAATACTCCTATACTACTAACACATAAATCAAACACTACGAGACAAAATAACTTAGTCATATATATACAATACATTATACATACATAAAGCACACTATAATATAACTATAATAATATAATCGACAATGTTCCTAAGTGAGATAAAGAAGAAAAATATGGATATTGATACGATTATTTGTTTGAGGGATTTTTAAGAAATTTTCAATTTTCCATTAAATAAAAAGAATTGTATATTATTTGCTGAAAAAGTTCTAACCATATATTATGTTCTACAATACTTAATAAGTACAACAATTATTATAATATTAATACAATATCAATACTAATATAAATAAATACTAAACTACTATATACTAACCACATAATATATAACACACAATACACTAATCATATATATACTATATATATCATAAATATATAAATATATACAACGCCAGAGCAAGTAAAGTTGTTATACATCAACTCGAGTGTAACAATGCACAGAGCGCTGCCTAAAAAACTTCCCCCACCACACATATACGAAATATATAATACACACTAATATAAATAGTCACTAAAATAACTAAATATATATATATAAATATATATATATACACACAATAACTATCTAAAATTCATACTATTATAAAAACAAATATACTATAATAGATATAATACTATAAATAAAAATAATATATATATATATTACATATATAATACAATATACAATACAAAAACACACTACATATATACCCATACATATATATAACACTTATATATATACTTCACTATATAAAATAATATTACTACACCCACACACGATAAACCATATCTAATACCTAATATATACAGTATATATATATATATATATACAAAACTATATACTATATAATATAATTATAAAAAATCACTAACAACACTATAAACATAAATAAAAAATTTTCTGCATTTATTACATGTATATATTTGTGTATATATATATAATAATATATAATATAATAATACATAATATATATATATATATATATATATATATATATATATATATATATATTGCACAAATATTTATAAACAAAGAAAAGCTTAAAATGAAAACTGTTTAAAAAATAAAAAAATAAAAATTAATATGGTAAAATTTGGTAATTTATAATATTATTTTGCCTTTTATTACGCACTTATATTGGTCATATACAACATAATCAATCTCCCTCTTCTGGAAGACATGAAGTACATAGGATTTTTTATGTATAAACTATTATTTTGGGAAACTTTCAAAACTGTCTATCGTTTGCAACGAAATGTTTATATATATATATATATATATATATTTTAAATAAAGATAATATAAAAAAAAACATATAAATATATATATATATATATATATATATATATATTTATATATATATTATATATATATATATATATATATATATATAGTATAGTATATATATATATAATTTTCAATTAAAGAAATATTAAAAAAAAACCATAAAACAAGTTGTTTAAACCTTAAAACCATATAGAAAATTAAAAAAAACAAGTTCGTCTCGTCAAGCCAAAGATGAAAAAAGAATACAGAGACGAGCTACTTCAAATACCGTTGAAGCGGAGAGCAGTACCAAAAGATACCTAAACAGCAACTCCTCCACTTTGTAATTGGTGATCCCAGAAAGAAGAACACTCTCTGAAAGATGCCAGCAGGCAACTAACATTAATAACGAAAAATCAAGCATCATGCAGACCGGTGAAGACGGAAACTTCAGTCACACTGTTAATACCCAGGCCTACCAGCCCCAGTTAACGTGGACTATTCCGTCGACACTAATAACAATTTTCAGAGATGTCACAATAAGGGAAAACCCTTTAAACAACATAATGATCGTCTGAAGGACGTGAACAGACATGTCACACCGTTAATCCCAGGCCTACAATTCTCAGTTTAATGTAACTCTTTTCATCGTCTCTAATACCAATTTTAAGATAACGAATACCTTCAAGCAACATACAGACCAGTGAAGACAGGAACATCAGTCACACAGTTTATCTCAGGTCTATCAGCCTCAATTTAACGTGGCTATTTCCGTCGACACTAAAATAAACTAACTACTCTCTGCGGAAGGTTTCACAGATTACATCTTCAGTTAAAATTGTCCATTGGCCTATTGAGCTCTCTGTTAAAATAGAGAAAGAGTTCATCCCTGTTACGATAGTATGTACAATACAAATTGGCGTCACGTACCACTGCTACTATATATGGATGGATTATCTGGAGAAATGATTCAACACCAAGATATATTTGGTAGTAAGTTTAAATCAACTGGAGCACGTATACCACTGACAAATAATATATATTATATACTATATATATATATATATATATATAATATATATATATTATATATATATATATTATATATAATATATATATAATATATATATATAAATTTATATATATTATATATATTTCTAGATAATATATATATATATATATATATATATATATATTGGTTATCGTAGAAGAATGGAGAAGAATCATTTTCAATATAGTGATATGTTTACTACAATGGAGGACCTCATACCACTATCACTATATATATTTTCATTCAAGCTGCATTCTTCTTTGTGATTCATACTTCCTTTCAAAATTCCACCAGAGAAATCAACATCAAGCTTGATACATGCCTACCAAACTTTCTCATTCAATTGTTGATTTGCCTTCAATGAAGACCACTTCATCTACTGAGCAACAGGACCAAAAGTTCGTATTAGTGTTTAATGGCTCCGCTTTTAAGGCGCGAAGTATTATGTAGTGAACAAATAATAACAAACAAACATAAAGAGTGTTTGAAAAAGAAATAAAGAAAAAATAGATTGTGTTCACTTTTGTAATTTATAGATATTTTATTTGGTCTTGTATGTAATTATCTTTGTCAATATGCAACAAAATAAATCTCCAATCTTCTACTGACATGAATATACAGCAAGAATATATCATGATATAAATACTATAATTAACTATATAATATATTTATTATAATATATACTAATTAACTATAACACTAAAAACAACATAATACACCAACCCACTAATAATATATTATATTATACTATATATAGACTATATATATATACTATATATATATATAACTATAAGTATGATAATATATATATATATATAATATAATATATATATATATATATATATATATATATTATTATATATATATTATATATATATATATATATGCCATGTTTAATAAACAAGAAAATAATCCCATAAATAAAAACGCGTCTCAGATAAAGAAGCCTGAATATGGAAAAAGAAAAAAAATCGAAAACAAAAGAATAATCGAATGGAAAATCAAAGAAGCCTATCCGCAATTCGAAAATCGAGTAACGCTACAAACAACAACCCCTCTACTTCTACGCCAAACACCACACATACATTACGGACCAATTATATAAATATATATAATATATACTATATATATATATATATAATATATATTATAATATATATATCATATTAATATATATATATATAATATATATACATATATATATATATATATATATAAATTATATATATATAAATATCAATGTATATATATATAATATCAGTATTTATTCAGCCAACCACGCATCTACCACCCTTTTCGAATTACTGAAGAGCATAGAGATATAGGTCTGAACTTGAATATAAGCTATGTATGTGTTAAGCTCGCTAAAACCGTGTAAATTTCAAGTTGTAGGATGTGATATAGAGGGGGTCACCCGAGAGGTAGCCGCTTACGCGCGTCTATACCCTTTGGCTTTCAAACCCGAGATTGAGTTAGCCTAAACGGCTAATCATCGAACTCAGTGTCGATGCGCGTGACGATAGAGAGAGAAGACAGCGCGCGCGGTGCGGCATACACATACCCCGGATGTTATTATTATTTATTTATACGTCGAAGATTCCGGATTTCAAGGAATCGATCTGAGTCGAAAAAACGATCCCTGTAAGGGATCGTTTTTTTTTACGCACTCCGACTTTGCTTTCCACCGAGGGTGCTTCTTTCACATCCGGTTTCTGAGTCCCCAATATATATCTATGGAGTTAGAGTTATTCGGTATTGGGTTAAATTTGGAGATCGGTTATATGGCTGATGTAAGCTCATCGTAGACGTGATTACGTCCCCCTGGGTCCCACGAAGTGGGCCCCACCCCACCCTAAAAAAAAAATTAAAATGCACGCTACTGATAGAAAAGACTAAAACTTGGAGGACAGGGTGGAGATTTCGGAGTCGGGAGGACGGAGTTGGAGCGATTCGGTTTCGGAGCCAGAAAACCCCCCGGAGGGGGGATCCCAGCAGTTGAAAAAAAGAAGAAGAAAATGAAAAAGAAAGCAAAAACAGAGGAAGAGGCAGAAGAAGATAGAAAAGGAAGAATGACTAAGGAAGAGAGGAAGGAAGAAAGACATGAAGAATGAGGAGGCGTCTTGAGAAGGATTCAGAGTTGGATAGTGGCACACGTGCTTGGAGCTGCTGCTGGTGTCTGACGTTAATAAACAGGTCGATATACAACAATGTTGGTGTCTTTATAAATGTTATTGGGTGTCTGTAGATTTTGAAAATAATGGTTTCAGAACCATCAAGAAAATAAAAAATAAAAAAATAAATACATAAATATTTTTATTCTTTTTGTTTATAACTTGCAAATTTACGTTTTACACATACCCTAAAGCAGTAAAATCACTAAAATCAAACCACCATCCACCCACTATTCTGCCACCTCTCCTGTCCGTCCTTGATCTATTGCATCTAAATTGATTCAAGTCACCATTCGTTAATCATTTGGGATAAAACATAACAATACAAAGCAAGTTCATTATACAGAAGATCAAACATATATGCTGACCGTAAACAAAGTTTTTTCACATTAATATAAAGCGTTCACTTCGCATCATGCCTGAACTCATTGAATATATAACCCACATGACCACAAACCCAGCCATCTGTAAACAGGAATAAAACGGTTAACATAACAAGTTTCACACTTAACAACAGTAAAGTAACTAACATAACATCCAAAACATAACTTATTCACACTTGTCAAAACGAGCATGTCTCTAACCATAGCATGTTAAGTCTTTACAATATACATTGCGTAACCTATATTAACAAAACTTATACCATAACCTTTTGTAATTATCATACAGATCCAGCAAAGTATGCTAAACGTAGCAAACAGTTTTCAATATAATTAATCAAAGTCAACATAACATTAGACTAGAACTAAGAAATATAATATACACACGACAAACCTGATACATCTTAAGCAAGAATAAACTTGCTAACATATAACAACGATTCCAAACTTATCCAACAGAAAAGTACAAACTAACAAGACTCCCCAAAAAAACACAATTCCATCATCACTTTGATCACAAACATATTCTCCAACCATGACATGTTATTTATACATTAACATAGTAAATAACAAGAAAATTTAGCACAACCTATACCTAAACCGAGCATAATACCTAAGGGTAAAGACCAAACAAAGTAGTTTTTACTCTCTGTAAGAGCTAAACTATGACATAACGTATCTTAACACACAACACCAGACGAATAAACAGCTATCAATTAACAACTTAGTTCCAAGTAAAGCGAACAATAAGCGGAAGTAAACAAGTTTTCATTTTTATAACATATAATTTCATTGAAAAGAGCGTTATATACAAATACATAAAAACATATAAATACCTAAAAATATAAGTTTATTTTATAAATATATTAATTCATCTAATCAGCGAACATAGGATTCAAGTTGGGTAAGTCCTATATATCTCTCTAAAGATTCAACACCCTTTGAAAGGATGTAAGTATAAATGCATTCAGCAGCACTAAAAACCATTTTTCGGCATATTTTGATTCAGCAGCACTCATTCTCTCATACAAAAGAGAAGTAAACTCATCCAAGCTGATAGTTATTAACGCTATCCTGACAATATACTGGCATAACGGGGAAACCACATGTTTCGGCTGAAATATCATAGACTACTACACCATATGCCCTATCATGCTATTCAAGTCCTCAAGCTAGGATCAACAATCGTTAAGTGCAGATGAGTTAATCTCGTTTTCATATTTTAAGCACAATGCTGCTAATATTCTATTCAGATGTTCGAAACTGTGAAACCTATACACGTACGCGATGAGGTCACACAATGCGCAAATGGGTTTCAATAGTATGCGTCTACACTCAATGGTTTTAATTACCGTCACATGATGAGACCGCAACGATACATCATTCTATTATTCACCTCTCACACCGCGTTCACCTCTCATAGATATTCACTACTCGTCGATCCATCGGATAACACACACTTATCCTCCCTACCCATGCAAGCCTGCAATGTCCGATAAGTCCTGGATATGAATCCATATCAGCAACAAACATAAGGCTCTATTATTTTGAACCTCTAGCCAGGAATACAAGCAATGTATCGGTATCCATCCGGTTGAAGATTAAATATAAATGACACATCGTTGGCGAATACGAAGGCCTCCTTGTGAACGAATATCAACCAAACAGGGTAGAGATGCGAGGAGATTCATCGTACCAGTACAACGAAAAATGTCCTACTGACGGAAGTCGTATGCGTAAACAACCCCAAATTATAGTAATGAGATTTCTTTCGTTCAACCAATCAGACACGACAAAGTAAACAACAAACAACGCAACTAACGAACATATCAGTCTCCAAAAGGATATATATTTCTCGTTAGGCAACAACAACAACAACAATAACAACAACAAACAACAACAACAACAACCAACAAACAACAAACAACATATAGTACAAAAATAAGTTCTTATATACCAACCAACATATATGCTAACGTAAACATTGTTTTCACAGTTAATAAGCAAAGCATAGCACATATGACCAGAACTAAGAATATAATGTACAATAACAAAATCTAACAACACCTTACGCTAGAATAAACAACTAACATTAAACAAAGCTCCATAACTTAACAGCAGCTACAGTAACCCTAACACCAGCACTACCCAAAACGTAACCTATTCACACATTTTTTCAGCACATCTCTAACATATCAATGTTAATTTACATTAACATCTGATTTACGAAGCATTTAGAGTATCATTTCGGATAACATAGCACCAAAATGAGTTCTTATATACAACCATCGAAATATATGCCTACATAACACAAGTTACTTCATATTAATATAGCTAACATAGCATCATATCAACTAAGAAAATAATGTACACCAATGACAAACTAACACAACTTAAGCACGAAATAAAGTCGTCTAACACCATTAACAAAGCTCCACATTAACACCTGTAACAGTAACTAACATTGCACTACAAAACGTCAACCTATTCACAACTTTTCCAAGCATATCTCTAACATTGATTAACGTAATATTACACTTGACATAGATAAGTATTATAACAAAGATTTGATCATAATCTTGTCCAATTATCATACAGACCAACGAATTAATTGTAAAACATAACAAAGTTTTATCCAAACATAACACAAACAACAAATAAGCTTGCTTTATCATAACAACATCGATATATGCTTAACCACAAAGCTTCTAGCATCAATACAAGCTCAAACATATCATAAACCGCAACTAAGTAAAATATAATGTACAAGGCAAAAACTTAACATACCTCGCGTATGAATAATCAGCTTACAACTTCCTGAAAATTCCCTACTTATCAAAGGTAAAGTAGCTAATAGGTATACAATCACTCGATAATGTTCCACACCTTTTCTCGCATAGCAGCAAAACAGGGTAAAGCCAGCCCACATCATCTATACAAAATCCCTTAACAAGTGACCAATCTATCAAAGATACCAGCATCTGGAACTATGAATTAACACCATCTTCATCAAAGTGTCACTCGTTTTGAGGATAACATCAATTGACCTATGAATAAACATAGACATTAGCAAAATTCTAGGGCCAAAACCTAACATTACCCAACAAAACTAACCTAGGCTCACGTTTCTAACACATCATCGGTAGTTACCACAGTAATATCTTACAAAAAACTCATCATTTCTCTACAAATCAGTGTTATTTTCACATTGTTATAGTAATATTTAACATAAACGTACCAACTTACGAAATAACAGTTTTCATTAATCAAGAGTATCTAAAGCAACACATAACCTTCCGAGAGAAACCAGGGGGAGGCGCCCCTTGTAACACCTAACGCTTTCAGGAGGTAACATGAAATATTTTTATCCCTACCCTTATTTTAGACCCCACCCCCCTTTCAGAAAATATCAATTCAAAACTGATAGATTTGGCAACAGCGCATCATACAGAGGCGATTTGATAGCACTGTAAGCACTGTAAGCATTACTTGGAGATCACCCCAGAGAGATGCACGAAGACCCATCTCGGGGTACCTGAAGGGGGTGTAAGCGTTACATAAGGGCACGGCCTTTAGGGCTGTTTATTCGCGTGGTTGTTGGGTTAAGTACGTTATGTTCATTCAGTTTAGCTTACAGAGATGAAAGTAAAACTTTACTTTGCTTCCCTTTAGCCATTAGGTATTGTACTGGTTAAGTAAGGTTATGGTAAGTTCTTTTGTTATTTATTACTATGTAATGTAAAAATTAACAGTGTCAGTGTTGGAGATATGTTTGCATAAAGTAGAATGGATTGGGTTTTTTGGGAGTCTTGTTAGTTACTTTACTGTTGATAAGTTTGATCGTTGTTAATGTTAGCAGTTTATTCTTGCTTAAGATGTATCAGGTTTGTCTTGTAATATTTATCTTAGTTCTAGCAATGTTATGTTGACTTTATTAATATGAAAAGCTTTGCTACTTAGCATACTTTTGCTGGTTCTGATGATAATTACAAAGGTTATGGGTAAAGTTTTGTTAAATGATTACCATGTAATGGTAAAATTAAAATTGCTATGTTAGGACATGCTTGTTAAAGTTAGCTAATGTCATGTTTTTGTATTTTTGTTAATTACTTTACAGGTGTTAAGTTCGTGGAAAACTTTAAGTCACATGATTAAACCGTTCATATCCTGTTTAAAGATGGGTGTCTGGGTTTGTGCCATTGTGGGTTATATTCATAGTTCAGATGATGCTAAGTAAGTCTTTATATTAATGTAGAAAACTTTGTTACGTCAGCATATATTGTTTGATCTTTGTATAAAGAACTTGATTTTATGTTATGTTTATCCCAAATGATACTCGAAATGTGACTTGAATCAATAGATCAATAGATCAAGGACGGACAGGATGATGGCAGAATAGTGGGTGGATGGTGGTTTGATTTACTGATTTACTGCTTTAGGGTATGTAAAAACGTAAATTTGTAAGTTATAAACAAAAAGAATAAGAAATTTTATTATTTATTTTTTTATTTTTATTTTCTTGATGGTTCTGAAACCATTATTTTCGAAATCTACAGACCCAATAACCTATATAAAGACACCAACATTGTTGTTATACGACTGTTTATTAACTCAGCACCGCAGCAGCTCCAGCACCGGTGCCACTATCAACTCTGAATCCTTCTCAGACGCCTCCTCATTCTTCATTCTTCTTCCTTCCTCCTTCTTCCTTCCTCATTCTTCTTCTTCTTCTTCTTTTCTTCTTCCTCTGTTTTGCATTCCATGCATTTCTTCTTCTTTTTTCAAACGGGGACCCCCCTCCCCGGGGGGTTTCTGGGCTCCGAAACCGAATCCGACTCCAACTCCGTCTCCGACTCCGAATCCTCCACCCTGTCTCCAAGTTTCAGTCTTCTACGGCCATTTTAATTTTTTTTTTTAGGGGGTGGGGCCCACTTCGGGGGACC
>JABUQX010103600.1:0-20000 GCA_015478945.1 Trachelipus rathkii
CATTGTACTTCGTTCAATTTCGTTGAGTGTTTAACCGTTTTCGCATTTATATCCAGTATAACTTTCATGCGTTTTTCGTGCCACTTCATGTACAAGATTCAACAATATATTAAAGGTTTCAATGTACGTTGATTTTAGTTAAAAAACAGTTTTTTTTTTATATAAATAAAGTTCACACCTCACGAACTTTCTCGCCTGTTAAAAGGAGGGAACTTCTGGGTAGGACATACCTAGGATCCGAACGCTAGGATTCAGACACGCCGTTGCCATACGCGAGCTCCGATCGCTCTACCGTTGTGCCGGTAGGCCTGGTAAACTGGTTTTAACTTTTTCCGTGAGGAATATATAACTTATATATATATATATATATATATACTACTACCTCTTTCTATATATATATATATATATATATATACCACTATATATATAGGTTTCAGCAGCTACTAAACAGTCTATCAGTAAAGGTTAGGCTAGTTTTACAGCACAGTGAATCAATAAAAAGATTTAAAAGGGGCTACTTTGTGGGCTTTTAAGTTTGGAAGTTATTATAAAACCAACTCGCTATCGAAAATGAACTCAAAAATTAGTGCTGCCGAAGAAGAAAGTAGGGTACCATATAATAGCATATATAACGCCTTAGCAACCATAACCAACAACATAGTAACATAATAACCTATGCTAACATATATATATATATATGTATATATATATATATATATATATATGCTATTAATTATTGATACGAGATGTCATTTTTTTCGGATGTTTGATTTTAGCACATCAGGATGCGAGATAGGGATGTTTGATATATAGCAACACTTTTATATATAACATATATATATGCTATATATATAACCTTAATATTTAACTGCTTATATATATATATATATATATATATATCTGTATATATATATAGTTTTTAACCACCATCTATTAATATAATTGCGTTACCAGAATTTGGGACGGGGACCCAACTCAAATTCACCCCACCAACCTCTTTCCCCAACATCCCCCTTAATGAGACTGTGAATGATACTTTTGCATTGTATTTAATTCAAATATAGGTAGAGTTGTGCTTAGAAACATCAATTTTTCTGCCTTTTCTGTGTTTTCTGCTTTCCCTCCTTTCTATCATATATTAGCCCAGCATTGGTAAATACTTCTCACTTGGAACATAAGTTGGGGGACAGGGTCAAATGTTCTTGCAAGTTTGCTATTAGTGGGTAAACATTTTTGTTTTTCACTTTACTAACTGACAAGATCATGCCCAATCATGACAGTTTTTGTATAGAGATAGGACCAATCCTATTTGCACTATATCTTTTGGCAATGCATTGTGTTTCTTCATACTACTGGACTGTAAAAAGAAATTCTTCAGGGACTCTGTTATTGATTAACGCTGAAAGTGTTGGTTCTGTCGATTTCATTTTTTTCTTTTTAATGGGTGGCAATTAATATGTTCGGATTGAATTTTTTCAACTGCAACACAAAGTGACGAATTAACTTGTTCCAATATTGTGTTACAAAAAAAACTTGCCTTTATAACGGGGATCTCAGCTAGTTGCAATAATATGATGGTCATTAATTTCCACAGAACCAAAGTTTTTTTCTTTCTAGTTCTAGTTTAATTTCATCTTTCATTTTTTTTAAACCGTCATCATTTTCATTTGAAGATGGTTCAAAATGCTTCTTAGTGTTGAGATTGACTAATTACATCCAGTTCAGAAGCTGTGAGGCGCTGATTTTTGGTAGTTTCTTCAAAGGGTTTCAATAGCTTAATGCAGTGTGATACGAAGTCATTTTCCACATTAGGAAGAATGTTAACATTGGAATACGAACTGGCGTACGAAGCAAGAGGTTCTTTGAGCAATACCATTTTTTCCATCATGTGAAGTGTACTATTCCAGCTACCCAGCAAAAAATTCCTATAGGATCCCATCCATTCCTATCTTAACCCTTTACTGCCCACGCGGACGAGTTCGTCGGCTAATTAACATGTGCATTTTTTGAGAATTTATGAATTGGCATTGAAACGCGAGCGATTTCTTCTGGTAATAAAATCTGCTATGCTTTAATTTACCTATAATAACCGAGACTTTTGCCTTCCTGATATTAGCAGGATAAAGACATTTTCGTGAGCGCGCGCGCACCGCCTGGTAGCGCCAGAGCCTAATACACCAATGCTAATAAGACGAATTTGAATTTGAATTTCCAAAATTAAAAATTTATAATACTTATAGATGAATAAATTGATAGACTGGTATAAGTAAATTAGTTATTCTTTTATTGTATTGCGCCTTTTGCTGCGCAAATATTTCACGGACGTATTCGTCCTTTCGGGAGTGTTTCGGTGAAAATATTTCACGGACGTATTCGTCCTTTCGGGAATGTTTCGGTGAAATTGCTAGATTTCATTTTCGTACAGTTTATTATATCATAATATTTTTACGTTATATTATATATTTTTATATAATATTTTTTTTTTTTCCACATATATATATATATATATATATATATATATATATATATATATATATATATATATATATATATAACTACTACTGCTGCTGTAAATATATATATATATATATATATATATAATTCAAAATTAACATCTAAAATGATCTCGTAAAGCATTTCTTACACCCCACCCCTAAATAGTCCAATCACATGTCTTATACGGTATCCCTACCCTTTCAAAATTTTATTTGCATCCCACTCCCTTGAGAAAATTACCCTCAATTCACATTTCTCATTTTTATATAGCAGCATATATATATATATATATATATATATATATACATATATATATGTAACTTAATAACATATATATATATATATATATATCTTTCTTTCTCTTTCTTCAACATATATATATATATATATATATATTATGCTTAATATATATATTCTGCGTCTTCTTACTATATATATATATATATATATATATATATAACTGTATACTATATATATATATAGCACATATATATATATAACATATATATATACTCTTTCTTTATATATAAACACACCATTTCTCCTCCTATTGGAAACAGCTTTGTTATATGGTACATATACTATTGATGGGACGATGAATTAGATTTGGCATCAGTAATTAGAAGAATCAGCAAATTTTCTGGAATTTTGTAAGATTTGGAATAGGAAGCGAAAATTTTAGTTCGAATCGGCATCAGAATTGGAAATTATTTTGCATCGTCCCATCATTAGCACAATCCAAGTAAACCTAATAAACAGGGCTACATATGCTTTGTTTTTATGACAATAAAATTTTACATGACCTCATTCACTATAAAGAGAAAATAAAGCTGATGAACCAGTCTTCTGTTCTGTTTACTTTAGTTCATGTTCAGCTTTACATTACAGATTACTCCATTTATATGACATGAAGTGTTTGTTATTTTTTGAAAATCAGTTTATATCTTTGCCCTCGATGCATCATCTTGGTGGTCGTAGTATTTAGTGTTGTGATACAGCCGGAGTTTCTCGGTTATTAGGAATACCAATTGGAAAAACTGTGACAAATGCCTTATAAATGAAGGAAGAGTTTCATATGAATAATTTTGACCTACCAGTGATCATTCTGTATTTGAAATTGAGTGATAAAGTGATAAATATTGTTGTAATATTTGCTAAAATCTCTCCTGTAAGTACAATTCCTTTACATAACTATAAAGGTGGGTTATAAGATTGATCTTCCATGTCAAAAGATTATCAGTGTTTCCAATACATCTAGGAGAGAAGTTGATATGGTGGACTGCCAAATTCATTTGTTGATAACAGACATTTGATGAAAGACGTAAGATCCTACGGACTTATTTTTCATATGCCTGACAAGGCGATCATCAACAGTTGGCTAATTTACAAGGAGTACTAATAATCTTATGATGTCAAAATCTATAATTAATTCTTTTGCAGTTGAATACCGGTGGTTTATAGAAAGATGGAGCAGTTACAGGTAGTTTGAAGAGAGGAACATTTTCAGAAAAAAACGTGTAAAAAAAAGTTCAAGTCTACACTATTCAAATTTATCTGCAAACACTTTGCAATGTTGTAGAAGCGTGAAGAGTGTTTACATTTTCAAACTTTGTCATCTGTTCTATAGAAATGAAAGCTTGAGCTCACCAAATTTTGGGAAGGTCCAACATCACTCAGTTCAAGTAAATAGTCAGATTTGATGTCCACTTGTGAATTACTTTATAAAACAAATTGTTTTGCGTAGGCGAGGCCTGAGATTCGATAATATTGAACACTAGACTAACTTAGAGGGATTGACAATAGTATTGTAAAAAGGTTGGAGGAAGAGCACATTCAAATATTTTATGCTCAAAAAGTAAATTTTTTTTTGACAAGCATACATAATAACAGCTTTTCGAACTTCACAAAAAATAGCACCATATATATATGTAATATGTAGTAGTAATATATATATATCATATGTAATATATATGTAACAATAGCCTTTTAATATGTATTACATGTGTGTGTAGCATAGTATATATATCATACATCATAATATTAGCAACCTTGGCAATATATATATATATGCTTTGCTTAATAATATAATAACAACAACAATAATAATAACATAATAACTAATAATAACTCATATATATATAATAATAGATTAAAAATAGTAGTAATAACAATCATAATATAACATATAAATATAATATATATAATAATAATAATATATATGTATGTAATAATAATAATAATATATATAGATCGAACTAAGAGGATATAATATATATATATATGCTATATATATATATATATATGCAAAAATCTTTAGAGAGTTTTTAAACAGCTCAAACTCTTAAAATATAAAGAAAAAATTTAAAACCACTTAGAATTGGTTTAATTGTTTCTTTATATATATATATATATATATATATATATATATATTTAATATAGATATATATATATATCTATACATATAAGTGCTTTGCTAACTTATATATATATATATATATATATATATATATAATATAATAATATATATATATCATTTTTCATTTATTTATCAATAATAATAATAATAATAATAATAAATAATAATAATAATAATAATAATAATAATAATAATAATAATAATAATAATAATAATAATAATAATAATAATAATAATAATTTGCATATATTGATGGTCATTTTTTTTTTTTTATTAATAATATTATCAATAATATAATAATAATAATAATAATAATAATAATAATAATAATAATAATAATTCTTATTAGTATATTATATATTTGCTTTATTTAAATTCGTTTTGATATCAAGAAAGCTTCATTATTGTTTTTCATCATACGTGAAAGAGGTATAACCACCCCATTTCTTGTTCATTATTTCGGGTTTTTCTTGATTTTTATAGTTTACTTTATGTTTGTTACTGCATTTTATCTATTTAGAATCATTTGTTTTTCTAGGGTTTTGGTTTTCCTCTTTCACATTACTTTTTTTGGAAGATTTTAAAATCTCTTCTGATTTATTATTATTTTTTTCCCCTTAACGAGATCATCAAGGCAAGTCTATGTGGCCTTATGTGCGATTTTTGGTCGAATTTTATTTTTCTTAATTTTTTTGCGTATTTCTCGCAAATGAAAAGATTCTTATCTTCTAGTGTTCTCGTAGGTTTCTGAGCAAGCTTTTGCAATTTCTTGTACTTTTTATTCACCGATCATCTGGTCTTTATCATCTAATTGTTCTTTTAGGATAAATCTAAACATCTCTTTTCGGATAGTCTCAGATTATATTAATCTTTACTGGACTAACTCCAGAATCTGACCCTCCTCTTTACCCTCCTCCATTGCTAGTAAAAAAAAAATTCAAATACGCTTTTTTTTTTTAAATTTAAAAATGATATATGATATTTGTTCAGAAAAGCAAGAATATTAATCTGGGAAATGAGAAAATAATAAAACTGCGCTTCGCAAATATATATATATATATATATATATATATATATATATATATATATATATTATATATCATATATATATATCTATATGCTAACTATATATATATATATATATATATATATATATATATATATATATGGCATATATATATATAACACTTTATCTTTCTTTCTTATTATAACTATATGTATATATATATATATATCATATATATAATATTTGTAATAAATTTATATCAACTGCTATATATATATAACAATAACCTTATAATAACCTTATAATATATAACGCACCAACTTAATAACGTATTATGATATGGGATGATGTGATATCCGCTAGGCCGAGAGTGATGTTATTAGATCAATTAGGATAAAGATGGATTGGGATCTAGCAGATTTCTTTAGCGGTAGGTAGATGTCCATGAGTAACATTGGATATCAAGATATCAAGCCGTTTTTGAATTGCCTTCAACTCATTTTCATTTTTCATTTTAATTTCAGATTTATCTTAAGTATTTTTATTATAAAATTCTTTATCAAATCTCGACAATAAACATCCGCGCAACATCCGCAGGGCAAGCGCGGATGCGGATTAAACACCATCTTTAATATATATATATATATATATATATATATATATATATATATATATGTATATTTATCTATCTACTGCTTTTTACACGCTCACGTTATATTTAAGCAGACTTATATATATATAGTAAAATTCAATCTTTCGTCTGAGTCTCGCTATTCTATATCCCGCAATGTATTCATTTTTTCATATATCGGTATAATTCCTTTTTTTTTTTTTTTTACAGTTATCACCACCACTTACGGGCGAGCCTTATTCAAGGAGGGGGTGTTTCATGCCTCAGAAGCTCACCGACATGAGCACATACGCAGGCTTTGAAGTGAGGGAGGTTAAATTCAGCAGGAAATACAGAAGATGGAAGAATTCCACAGAGCTGGGGTGGCGGGAAGGAAGCACCGCAACTTGAACAACCTGGAGTTACCAATATCCACAAAACTCATGCGCAGGCACAGCACCCCTTGTGCTACGGGCGTCGTAAGGTGGTGATTGCGCAGAGTGACAGCAAATTCCTCGGCACCTGCCGCTGCAGGTACCTATAGAAGAGATAAAAGCACCAACATCCTTAGCAAAGATACAAGGGTCCAGTGAAGTGGAAGGTTTATAGTCTTTTGGCTTTGACTCGACCCTGTCAAAAAAGCCGGGTGAGCAAGGCCCCCACTCCCCACTCTCAGATATGAGGCAATTGCTCCATACAAAAGGGCCGGATGAGGCCTTATACTTCAAGGAAGCATAGAAAGAAGAGAAAAAAAGGAAAGAGTTATACAGTCTAAACAGAACTCCCAGTTTCTTTAGGCCGCCCTTAAGCAAACCGTTGTGATGTGAGGTTTCCAAGACATTTTTTTATTTATGTTAAGGCCAAGGGTGTTTATATTGTCAACAGGAGACACGAGAGAACCGTCAAAGAAAGGAAAAAGAGAAATAGGAAAGTTGGAAGGTGTTTTAGAGATTTGTAGAGAAGTTGGTTTTAAAAATAATTTCACAAGGTTGAGACGACATTACCCGGAAATTCTATCCAGATCGCGAGAATAAGAATCGGAAGATTAGGACGAGAGGAAATTCTAGAAGCAAAAGAGGAACAAAATTGAAATGAGTTACCACTGAAATTCATTGTTTAGTGTATCATATAGTAACAATATATTAAAAAACAAAACAAAAAGAAATAAAACGATAGGGTGTAAAACAAGAATAGGACATATATATATATATACATACATATATATATATATATATATATATATACTATATATATATATATATATATATATATATATATATATATATATATAACATATATATATATATAGTGGCTTAAAGAAGTTACCCGCATCATAGCTCCAAAACTGAAATAGGTACAAGAAACTGATAACATTTATGTAAGGGACGTATTAAAGAATAAAATTTTGCAAAAATTTTTAATTTTTAAAACTAAAATGGGTACAAGAAAACTAATAACATATTTAGAATCAGCATATGAAATGACTGAAATAGAGTGTTATAGTTTCAGGTAGAAACTTAACCAGGAGTAAACACCAGATGAAGTCGGGGTCTCTCGGCTCCTATGGGGACGACGGGGTAGGACTATTTCCCCTCAGGAGGTCTCGGAACCGCTCTCTTTGGTATTTGGTGTCGCGAGGGTTACTAACTCTCTACAGGGGTATGAGAAAACGTCCCCACTCTACAGACACCATTCAGAACTCAGGCACTAAAGAATTTTATACCGCTGAATTCAACCTTATTGTTGTGGTTTCTTTACCCTATCATCAGTTTGGAGATATAAAAGAAAGTAAAAAAGAAATTTTTTTTTTTCATTTCCACACTTACAAATTTCACACGTTGATACTAAATTTGTAATTTAATATCAGTTTTGTGACATAGAAAAATAAACTGCCTGGGTAACTTACGGGATATATTCAGTTTGTCTTCTGACGTTCAAATATATATATATAACATATATATATATATATATATATATATATATATATATATATGCTCTTTCTTTTATAATATATAACACATATATATATATACTTATATATATATATATATATATATATATCGAGAGGGGACAAAACAGAAAATACGCAAATTAAATCCACCAATCCCTTTGCTCTATTTTGTTCCCACTTAGGTGGGTTTTAAAAGAAAGGCAGACTGAATACAACTAGCAAAAACAGATGAAGAAAGAAGTTTCATAGGCAGCATAACAGGCTGAAAAGGAGGCACCACAACGAACTATAGAAAATAATAATTCCAATGTACGTGTCACCCAAAGGAAAGCGGGTCCAAGGGGTCAAAAGAAGAGGGACAGTCTTATTGGCTAAGTCAACCCAACCTAACCAAGCAAAAGCTGAACTAGGGCTTCCTCCAAATGTAAAGAACAACATTGCCCCATACAGATTGGATGAATTCTTAGAAATAATGGGGTAACTGGTAGAAAAAATTCATGCAATCTAGAGCAAGAATCGCTTGTTTCTTTAAGTCACCTTAGTAACCGTTTGTGATAAGAGGGTTTTCAGAATAAATGAGTATGGCAAATTTAAAAATAATTCATTAGTAAATAACAATATTATGAATTGTTTAACATTTTAAAATTATTTATTGATAAAATTAAATAAAACTTAAGCCTATTTACAATCAAATCGACCTTAGTACTCTTTCATGTTCTTTATTTAAATACATATGTAACATATATATGTATATATATATATATATATATATATATATATAATATATATTAATAATAACTAATATATAATATATATATATATATATAATAATAATAATAATAATAATAATAATATAATAATAATAATATAACAACTAATAACTTAATATATTTATATATATATACTGCTATATATCTTTTAATATATATATATATATATATATACTATAATATATATCATAACATATATATATATATATATATATATAATATAATATATATATATATATAATAATATATATATAATATATATATATATATATATATATATATATATACCGGTATATAAGTTTAAAATAGACTAAAACATTTTTACAATACAAAAAATAGGGTGGTAATGAGGAGAGTGTTTCATTGTTTAAAAAACAATTATTCTTAAATTCCTTTTTGCCTATCAGAAGCTCCCAAGGAGGCTTCTCTGATTTGGTTTGACGAGTTAAAGCAATGTGTAAAGAAGAAGAATTTCTTCACCTTTATTAAGATAATTGCAATGAGAAGAAGATAACTGGCGAGTACGGACTCTCATTCAAGTGCACCGGCGTCTACATTGCAATGAGAAGAAGATAACTGGCGAGTACGGACTCTCATTCAAGTGCACCGGCGTCTACGGACACTCGTACAAATGCCCGTCGAGTACGGGCCCTCATACAAGTGCTTATTCCTTATTTTTCTTGTAAATCTTTTTGACTGGATTTTTAGAAGTATAATTCTTCTTTGAATAGTTTATATAGTGTCCTGACTATTTTTAAACTCCTCCAATATTTCTAATGTTTTCAGATTATTATTATTATTATTACCCTATAGCTTGAGATAAGGTCTTCAAAACATTTCATTAAATAGAAAAATAAAATTTATTTTTATATGAACATGTAATAATTAATATTTATCTGTAACTTCTACTATTCACTTCTGCAATGGAAAAGAACATGTAGTAACCTATAATAAACTAAGACTAAAGACTGAATAATATAAAAATATATATTTATAAACATATTACTTCTTTGGTCATTTCCCTTTTGCGAAATGTCCCTCAGTAAAACTTTGTGGCTGTATGGTCTCAAGATGAAAATAACTTCTTAATTACAAAATATAAGGAAGGGAACGCAGTCTCCCATTCAACGCCACTCCCCATGGCTAACATATGCCTTTCAAAACTATTAAGTGAGTGTGAATGAAGGAAATGTATTTTTAGGAACATGTTACATCCATTGCTTTATAATTTCGAAGGAGTTCGGAAACTAGTGCTTCATAGTTGTCGGTCTTAATATTGCCTTGAAACCAAGTTATGACCTTTTTAAAGGATCTCCATCAGGTTTTTCAATAACATTCAAGCTTTCATCAAAGTGATGGTCCTTCATTAGCTCCCTTATTTGTGGGCCTACAAATATACCCTCTTTAATTTTAGCCAGCCTCACTGATCCTAGGGAATTTCTTATGTACGTATAGGAACCCTGGACCACTTTTATCCATCGCTTTTACAAAATTTTTCATTAACCCGAGTTTGATGTGGAAGATATACGAGTTCAGGTTTCACAAGTGGTTGAAAAATTACATTTTTATTCCTGTATTAAGATTTCTTTTAGACCATTGCTGCTTGACAAAATGATTTTGCGATCTCTGCTATCACACATGCAGGAAACAACAAAAATTTAGTATATATCCTTGTTGAAGACCTAACAAAAGTGCTATAACTTAAATCGCCGCATATATTCCAAGAATGCTGTTCGTATCGTATTTTCGATAACAAAATTTTCATGTCGTAGGTCTTTCATATGGGCTCCATAGGTAATAGGAGTCGAAGGTTTCACATTTCCATTATGAAGAAGCCTTGCTTTTAAACTGAGTTTAGAAGAATCTTTAAACAATCTCCATTCCTTAGGATCATGACAGTCTCTAATTCTCTCATTAATGGATATCATTTTTAATACACTAAAATTACCATCTACCGAGGAAAAAAGCGCCGGAATTCTTCGCGTCGCCGATAAGAGGAAATTGTAGTTCTCTTCTCAAGGAGATTCCAACCCTTTAATCTAGATGCCAATAGTTCTGCCTGTTACCTGTTGCAAGAAGCAGAAACCTTTCTAACTTTTAGGTAATCCATCGGATTATAAAAATCTGGCTTTTTTCATATTCGCAGACTGCTCCTCAAAACTCCTGAAGTGTTGTTGAAAGCTGATTTACGATTCTCGTAATAAGTATGAAATGTGTTCGAATCCATGTAATCGATATGTATATGGATGTGGAGGCATTATATATATATATATATATAATATAATATATTATATATAATATATATTATATATATATATATATATATATATATATATATATTATATATATATATATATATATATATATATATTATAAGTTGCTTTCACTAAATTTAAAATTAAACTCGTATTTTATCATTTTCTAGCTTTCTTTTCAAAATTTTCAATGTATCGATACTTTTCAAATATTTTCGATATTTCAAATGTACTCGATTCGATAGGTAAGAAAGTATACTTTGGTCTCATATATATATATATATAATATATATATATATATAATATATATTATATATATATATATATATATATATATATAATATATATATATATATAATATTATATATATAATATATATCTATATGGACTAAGTAACCATGGTCCTTAAAATAATTTAGTATTGGAAAAGTTGGTAAATTTTTTAGCAAAATTAAAATTAAAAATTGATTTTGCTATAAAAAGAACTTACTTTTTTTTATTTTTGTGGAGCTTAAAATTATTTTTCAATTCATTTTATTTAATTTTTTTAGTTTATATATATATATATATATATATATATAATATATATATATATATATATTATATATATATATATATATATATACTATATATATATATATATATATATAATATATATATACGGTCAGATTTTTTTAATGCTCACAGTATGTAGCTAAAGAACGGCAGGTCCTACGTAAAACAAATTATAAATTTGGAATCAGCCGAAAATTCTAAGGGGGTTTAAACTTTTTTTTTTTTTTTTTTTTTTTTTTAAGTAATTTTTTTTTTTAACTAAAGGAAAACCTTAAGTAAAACTGCAAAGATGGCAGGAGTCGGGGTCTCTCGGCTCCGGTGGACGACGGGGGGGACTAATCCCCCTCCGGGGATGGTCTGCCGGAACCCCGCTCTTTGGTCTTGTGTCCGGGGTTCCTCCGACATCCCTCCGGGTATTGAACATCCCCCCCTCTGTCCCCGTCGGCTCGAGCCCTAAAAAAACTTAAATTTTTCAAAAAAAAACAAAATTATTTCACCAAATTTTGGGGGCTCGAGCGACGGGGGGACAGAGGTGGGGACGTTTCCACTACCCGGAGGGGAATGGTCGGAGAACCCGCGACCCAGACCAAGAGCGGGGTTCGGAGAAATCCGGAGGGGGGGAATTAGTCCCCGTCGTCACGGAGGCCGAGAGACCCGACTGCCTGCCATTCTTGCGTTACCTAGGGTATTCCTTTAGTTAAAAAAAAAAAAAAATTACTTCCAAAAAAAAAAAAAAAAAAAAAAAAAAGTTATCCCATCCTTAGAATTTTCGGCTGATTCCAAATATTAATTTGTTTACCTGTAGGACCTGCCGTTCTCTAGTTACCTACTGTGAGCATTAAAAAAATCTGACGTCTTATATATATATATATATATATTATATATATATATATATATTATATAATATAATATATATTATATATATATATATATATATATATATATATATATATATATAAACTAAAAAAATTAATAAAATGAATTGGAAAATAAATCAATTTAAAGCTCCACAAATAAAAAAAGTAAGTTCTTTTTATGGCAAATCAATTTTATTTTTATTTTGCTATAAAAAATTATTACACTTTCAATACTAAATTATTTTTGAGGGCGAGGTTTACTTAGGTCCTATATATATATTATATATAATATATATATATATATATATATATTATATTATATATATCTATATATATAATATATATATATTATATTTATTATATATATATAATATATATAATATATATATATATATATTGAATTTGACACGTCAAAACCCTTAAATTAAAAATTCCATAATCTAGAAAAATTAATCGTACGTTTGGCTTTTAATATGTGGTCATAATGGAATGAATAATATTAAAAAAGAAAAAAAAATATTCAATCATGAAATTTCAGTTGGCAACTCTGTTCTCAAGGTTGAAATGCCTCTATTTTAAATCATACTGTGAGTGGGAGAGTACCACGGGCTCTCGTGCAGGTGGGTGTACTGCCTTGAAGCCGTGGTAGCCTGAAGGGCAGTTTTTTTGTCTGCCTGGAGGGACGGCCATATGCCCTTTAGTGTGAGGTCCGCTCTCAGAAACAAAAAACAGAAAAAAAAAATTACGTCAGTTTATTTTTGGAAGAAAAGTTGTTAATTATAGTCGGTGGTGTAATAAAAATATATCAAATTAAATATTTTCGCAGTTGGAAGCATATTTGCTTAAACCGTAAACAATTTAGAAACCTCACCAACTTAATACCATCATCTGATAATGACAGGGAAAACGCATTCCTGAATCTGGTTTCTTATTCTTCAAATTGTACGACTAATAGAAACTTTCATTTGCGAATTTTCCATAAAAAATCACCTTTGTACTCGTGACTCATTAATTTCTTTTAACTGATTCTGTATCTTGTTACTCTTACTAAAAGATATTTTCACTTTGCCATCCAACAATGCTGAATTTTGTCATTATTTGATATATTTGGTGTGAGAACAAAACTTTAAGTTAACTTAAGAGCAAAAAGTTTGGAACATCGTTTTTTTAAAAACTTAATTTTAGGCAATTGCTTACCTGCATCGGCCATGTTAACGTGGAAATGAAATCTATTAAAGTAGTCTTAAATTAAGTCTTATTAATCTGAAAATTAGCATCCTTAAGTTGTTTTGTCCTCTATTAAGGTTCTTGCATGCATACGATAGATTTTGCCACAACTTTCGCATACAATAAAATTTCTAATTTTAATTTGAAATTTTAAAAATTACCGACATAGTTTAAAACAAAGTCTGCAGCCTAATAGTAGTGGCGTAAAAATTTGTATGTGATAATGAGTAATTTTAATAATAAATTAATTGCAATTATTATATATATATTTATATATATATTTATATATATATTATAATAATATATATATATATTATATATATATTAATATATATATATATATATATATTTTATTATATTATTATATAGGGCAACTTTCCTTTTAAAAGGATGTTACATAAATAGACATATCGAAATATCGCTGAACACTAATCGTCTAACCATGCACTGTGACGTGTGTTAACTTAAACTCCAATAGAAGAAGAGAAAAGTTGCCACATGTTTCTTTATTATAATCGTGTTAATTTTTTATATGTTTAATTTTTTTTTTTTATTTTTTTTTTTTAAGGGGCTCGAGCGACGGTGGGACAGAGGGGGGGAGAAGTCCCCGTCGTCCCCGTGAGGCGAGAGACGCCGACTCTTTCCATTTGCGATTTAATCTTGGTATTCCTTTAAGTTTAAAAAAAAAAAACTTTTTGTCACCCTCAGCTCTAATTGCCTTGAAATATTCGAAAAAAATCGATTACATCGCTTGTTCGATATATATCGGTTAACATCCCATTTTTAAAGGGAATTTAATATATATATAATATATATAATATATATATTATATATATATATATAATATATATATATTATATATATTATATATATATACTATATAATATATATATTATAAATATATATTATTATATATATATTGGGTGCCATTTTGTAACCGTATTGTGACTAAAATTGCAAAGCAAGCGTAAAGGTTTAATTACATTTTTTTCGCTTGCAATTATGTTATGATCAAGCTGATATAATTCATCAAATTGTTGTTGGAGTAAGCACTAATGTTTTAATTCAAGATAATTTTATAAAATATTTTTAGAATAAAGAATATTTCGTAGACTGGAAATTTCAGGCAGTTGAGCATTTATTTCCCTCTCCAAGTTTGGAATTGGGTAACGTTCGTTTTTTTAAATTTATTTTTGCTGGGATAGGCGTGCTAAAACTAGATATTTAAAAAGTGGTGGTGTTTCTTTTTTTTTTTCTTATTTTGAGGTATTTCATGTGATGCAGGTAAATTTTCTCAAGACCTTATTATTAACTCCATCATAATAGTAGTAGTGCGGATACATGTCTCCCGCTCTCCTGCTACTGTTTATGCTCTTTCTCGATTCAGAATCGGCCTCCGCTCTTTGTAGTTCTGCGTCCGACTTGTTCCACGTGTTGTTCAACACCCATCAGCAAGATGATCGCCCCCTTTTGATCCGAATGATGCCACTCATCATCCGCCACGACCGCGTCCTCCTCCTCCTCCTCGTTCTCATTCTCATTTTTCCCAGGTTCTTCATCCGCCCAACATTGAAATCTTGGAATTATTTTCAGACCGAAATCCTTAAAATTCATCAATTGTTCTTCAAGAGCCAACACTTTTTCGTCGTCGGGACTGAGAGATCCATATAATTTTTTGTTGTTGAGGTAGGTGTTGAGATCCCAACCCCTACCGAATTTCACTGCATTTTGACGGCGATGTTTCTTGGTGCTTTGCGCAATCTTTTTAGACCTATCTTCCCTCTTTACTGGATTTATCAGGGTAGTCACGGATAAAATATTTCTATTCAGGTTCCTAGTCGTTATCGGGACATCAGAATAATGTGGGAATACTAGTTCTCAGGCATATTGTAATAGTTGATTAAATTTTTCGTAGGTTATATGATTTCCTTCCTCTGTTGGGAAATAATAGTAATAGTAATAATAATAGTAATAAGTAAAATTAAGTAATAGGTAAAATATAATAGAAAAATAAGTTAAAAAATAAAAAAGAATTAAGTGTTGGTACCCATCAGTCACTAATCTAGCCCCTGGCTTCTGCTTTGCCTTTTGGAATCCCTCCTCGCTATCATCAGAGACGATATACCTGCTTTTTTGATTTATCTTTCTACGTTTAAAAGCTGGTAGTGAAGAAGATGATGGTGATGGTGTTGATCGATCGACTTTTGGCAAGTGTAGGAGAGATTTGTGAAAGTGACATCAGTGGAGATTTTCATGAAAGCTAGAATAAAAACAATAACAATAAACGTCAATATTATATTTTTCCACAAAAAATTCAGAGAAAAAAATATAATTAAAAAAGAAAAACAAAAAAGAAAGAGATATTTATAAATAATATCCCAATTTTCAAGTAAGGGTTTATTCGTTACAGTGGCAAATAGAAAAGTCGATTTAGGTAATGATAAAAGGTTAGCTAAAAAAAGCAAGCGGAAAAAGGCATGCTAAAATTTAATATTATGTAGAAGATATAATTTTCCTACCTTTTCCTGGAAAATAGATTTTCAGATGGTGGGTAAGCAGGCAGAGCAGGTGCAAGTAATGATCGTGGTAAACTCGCAACCCTGATTGCCAGCCCACTCATTTTCTGGAATCCTCACATGAATACGAATGGTTACTAACATAATAATATTATAATAATAATAATAATAATAATAATAAATATAATAATAATGATTTCTTACTTCAATAAAAATCTATGGTCTGTGGTGGATCTGTTTCAACACTATTTTATAGCGTCTCCTCGCTGAATATTTCATTCTATGTGGTGAGAGTTTTATTGTTCAAAATAATTAGTTACTTTATTATAGCCCGAATATCGCAATCCAGTGCTGTCTATAATCTTTACCATTTTGTTATATATATATATATATATATATATATATATATATATATATATATATATATATATATATATATATATATATTATATAATTATATATATTATATATTATATATATATATATATATATATATATATATCTATACTATATATATATTATAAACTTCTTTTTTCAAGTCTATTTTTTTTTCAATGGAGAACTATCAGTTGGAGATTTATATCTAAATGGAAATTTTTCTCTATCCTGACCTGGGCTTGTTCATAATTTTATGATGGTTCAAGAGAAAGATTTTGAGATGTTTGGATTTCATCCGTTTGTTTATCCCAGAAAAATATCGAAATTTAAAAATTACAGAGAAGAATTTTTTATCCTCACAACTCTATCCTTAGCATATATATATATTAATATATATATATATATTATATATATAATAATATATATATATATTATATATATATATATATTATATATATATATATATATATATAGTATTATTAGCTTTGCCATACAAAATTTTAACCCAGTATGATAAAACCATACAAGTACCACATTTTTTCCAAAACCGATATCGAAATTATTGCGATACCGAATACAATATTTTATCACTAAAAAATAGCTAATTCTATTATATATATATATATATTATAATATATATTTATATAATATATATATATATAATATATATAAAATCATAATATAATATATATAATATAATATATATATATAATATCAATAATATATATATATTGTTGAAGAATATTGTCTATTCTATTAAAATTATTATTTTATGTATTTTAATATTTTTTTGCTATATGCAGTAGAGAGAATTCTGGCAGCATGGCCGTATTTTAAAATGTAATCATTGCATTTTTTTTATTATGATTTTTTCGTGTTATTCTTGATATCTCACGCATTATGTATTATAGGGTTAATATTTTATAGTACAATTCCATTTATTCTGGTGTTTATTTCTTATTGAGGTTATCTGTAGAAACGATCTACTTGAACATGGTAGCCGAGAGCAGTTTGCACAAGCCTAATTTGAATTGTGAGCAAAATGGAAAGTAGCCTAGATCAGCCTAAATAGAATAGAATAGCTAGATAACCTCTAAAAATAGAATTTAGAAAAGCAAGCTCTTATTATATAGTTAAATATGGATTTGTCAATGCAGGCATTGATAACTTCAAAGGTAAGAAAACTGGGAAGATTGGGAAGTAATCTATCAATAGCTTAAGTGTATCCAGATGCAATAGAGCAATCAATGGTAAATAGAAAGCGCACAAGACCCAGTACTGCAACAAACGGCTGAGAGAAAAGCAATAGAAAAAAATATTGGCAAAATTCAACAAACTCAATCAGATGATTTTTTTGTTGGTTTCAACTTAAAGCAAAGTTCATTAGAATTTCAAAAAAGGATCTTTGAACCTTTTGAAGGGAAGGAACTTCACAATCTTTTTGCAGGAGTTGAAGAAAACAAAATTTTATGATGATTGTTCAAAGTTTTTTGCTTATACAAATGGATTGAGAAGTTAGACGTGGCTGAAAATTTATCTTCAATAAGATAGCTCTTGAGGTAATCTTCAGGCAGAAATTGTCAAAATTCAAGAGAAGAATGAAGGTGCATTGCCAGAGATATTTCTCATATGTAAATATCGATATTGCCGAAGGATTATTCAATTTTCCAAACTACATGGCTCATGATTCATAGTAATAGAAAAGAAAGAAGTATAGATAATCTGGTAACTTGGCGGCATCAAAGGTTAAGTCAGAAAATCAAGAAGCGTTAACAATAAAAGGAAACTACATATAAAATAGTACCAAAGATAAAATGAAGATATTTCCTTGCAATTACTGCCATTTAAAAGGTTACTGGATTAAAAAAAATGCATAAAATGGATTGCAGATGGTAGACCAGAAAGAAAAATAAAACCAAAAAATGCAAATTTAAAAAAAAAAATAATAATTCAAAAGCTAAAACAGAAGTTAATGCTTTTATGTTAGCAGTAGATGAACAAGTTTTTATTTCTGAAGAAAATGATAAAGTAAATTGGTATTTTGATAATGAGGCTAACAAAACATAATAAAAATAGAAAGTAATTTTAAAACTTTAATGAATTCAAGCATTCGTCAGGTATAATCAGCAAAATGGTACAGAAAGCAAATGTGTTTGGATATTGGAACAATTGAAGTAGAATCAGTTTTTAGATGGAAAAATATCTCAATTGTTTCTGAATGATGTTTGTTATAATAATTAGTAAAAATTATCTAGTATTGGCCAGCTAATGATAAGCATCCAAATAGCGAATTTATATCTGGACCAAGTGTATGTAGATTTATGGTGGACAAAAAAAACCATTTTAAAGGCTATCGTAAACCATAGGAAGGGCTATTCAAAGTTGCAATGAAATCTCCCATATACCAGAAATAAATGAACTTGAAGAAAAGGATATATTGCAGTTATATCATGAAAAAATGGGACATACAGGATAGAAGACGTAAGAAACCTGATCAAAAGAGAACTAAATATTGAAACTCACCTTGATAATAGAAATTGCATAGGATGTATAAATGGAAAAATGCATCGTCAGAATTTTGGAAAAGGACCAAATAGTACTAAGCAAGGAGAATTGCTATTTGCAGATGTTTGTCGACTATTTCAAGTATTACCAAACTCAGGTTATAAATATTTTGTATGTTTCAAAGATGATTTTTCAAAAATGAGATTTGTATATTTTATCAAAGAAAAATCGGAAGTTGTAGAAAAATTAGAGCAAGTACTTGAAGAAGCAAAAGTACAAGGACATCCAATCAGAGAATTTTTAACTGACAATGGCTTAGAATTTAATAATAAGTTAGGTAAAAAGCTTTTACATAAATATGGTGTATAAGACAAAGGTTAACGGCTCTGTATACTTCACAACAAAATGGAGGTGCTGAAAAAGAAAAACACTTGTTGAAGCAGCCAGATCACTCATGT
>JABUQX010103600.1:30000-40000 GCA_015478945.1 Trachelipus rathkii
GAAGCAATACAGTACTTTCTACAAAAAGAGAGAAAACTGAAGCTTCAATACAAGTAATATATTAACCAGTGTTTTTATTAAAGCAAAATCCACGTAAAACAGGTAAATATATATATATATATATATATATATTATATACCTATGTATATTATATATATAATATATATATATATATATATATATATATATATATATATATATATATCTTGCCTACCCATGTAAAAACACTAGCTACGCACTGAATTATATTTTATATATATATATATATATATAATATATATAATCATATATATATATATATTATAATATATATATATATTATTATATATATAATATCATATTATATATATATATATATATATATATATATATATATATGCCCTTAGTGATTTCGTGCAAGCATTTAATTTTTTCTATTAAATCAATACTTTCGAACGAGTTATTTGAAATAATGTAAATAGTGATGCGAAGCTTTAAAAAATTTGTTATAACGTGTTTCTTGAGCCAACGTGGAGAAAAGAGGATGATCCATCAGCCTCCTCTGCTTTTCTTTTTTTTGCTGCACTTGTAAATCTTCAATAGGCGTGCTGCACCCTGTCCACCTTCTTTTTCACTTTGCTCTTCAGCATCTGCATCAGGAATAATTTTTTCACTGCCAAATTTAGGAGTTTTAGTTTTCTTATGCTGAATCACACTTTCGAGTGATGCGGGGGCAATGCAACGAGTCAATTGTTTTTTCTTGTTATGTTAGAGGACGTTGATAAGTTGTTGAATCCGTCTATAAACAATCCTTCCAATCAAATGTCGACGATCCCGTGGTAGCTAGAGATAAAGCTCAGTTATTTCTAATAAATCTAATAAATATCATAAATGAAGTCATATAATGAAAATATCTTCAATACTCGAAGTATTTAAGCGCGTTTACATTATTTCATATATGTTGCTTCACATTTATTATTTCCAGTTACTCTGAACGGCCTAGTCGTAGTCTGAGCTTAGCCTAGCTATAAAATTTTTAGATAAAAATATCATCTGTGATTATAGAAAGTTAGGGCCGGTTGACAGTCGCACGTTGTCTATTTCCCCAGTGTGAGAGTCCATTTAGGTTGTTTCTGAATATTTCCACTGCCAAATATGTGCTTATAAAATCATTTAGATAGTAAGTACCAACAAATTAAATAAAATAAGAATAGCGACATATTGTGCAATAAAAAAACAAGATGGCTGCTGTTCGTGAAATCAAACCTTAACAAGGCCCAAGGTTGGTTCGCCGTTACCTTGCCTAAGTATAAAATTTCTCCAAGATTTTTGCGACTTCAAGATTTCCTTAAACCAAGAAAATCTCAAGGAGTGTTCATAAACTCGAAATTCCGTTAAGGGAGGAATCTGAAGTGATATTTGCCCAAAGGTAGAGAAATGGGTTGTAAATAAATATGGGCCATAATTAAAATAAATTTCCTATTTTTTTCAAAATTTCTTAAAACGAAAAACTTCCGGAAACATTACACACGTTCTTATTAAAATGCATTATTTTTGTATATTTTAAATGTTTTTTACTCTGAGCCAAGAATTATACATACTTTAAAAATATATATGGAATTCCTATTAAGATTTTTTACAAAACTAAAAAAAAAGGTTCCGGCCCTAATAATATATATATATATATATATATATATATAATATATATAGTTTATATAAAAAAATATATATAATATATATAATATTATATTATTATATATATATATTATATATATAATATATATATATATATAATATATATTATATATATATATATTATATTATATATATAGGGTTGGCAAAACAATGGTTTAAAAAAAAAACTTTTTTTTTTTCCAAAATTTCCTTTTTTTCCAACATATATATATATAGTATATATATATATATATATATTAATATATATTATTATATATATATATATTTATATATTATATATATATTATATATATATATAATGATATAATTATATATATATATATTATATATATATATTATATATAATATATATATATATATATATATATGTATATAATTAGGGCCAAAATGCTTTTTTTTTAGTTTTTTGTAACAAATCTAATAAAATCCTATTTTTTAAGTATGTATAATATTTATTTAGGAACCTTGATAATTAACGAAAGATAAATGCTTTTAATAAGAACGTGTGTAAATGTTCGGGAAGTTTTTCGTTTTAAGAAATTTTTGAAAAAATAGGAAATTTATTTTAATTATGGCCCATTTTTAATTTACACCTTTCTCTACTTTGGGCAAATATCACTTCAGATTCCTCCTTAACGAATTTCCGAGTTTATGAAACAAATCCTTGAGATTTTTTCTTGGTTAAGGAGAATCTTGAAGTCGCAAAATCTTGGAGAATTTTTATACTTAGGCAAGGTAACGGCGAACCAACCTTGGGCCTTGTTAAGGTTTGATTTCACGAACAGCAGCCATCTTGTTTTTTTATTGCACAATATGTCGCTATTCTTATTTTATTTAATTTGTTGGTACTTACTATCTAAATGATTTTATAAGCACATATTTGGCAGTGGAAATATTCAGAAACAACCTAAATGGACTCTCACACTGGGGAAATAGACAACGTGCGACTGTCAACCGGCCCTAACTTTCTATAATCACAGATGATATTTTTATCTAAAAATTTTATAGCTAGGCTAAGCTCAGACTACGACTAGGCCGTTCAGAGTAACTGGAAATAATAAATGTGAAGCAACATATATGAAATAATGTAAACGCGCTTAAATACTTCGAGTATTGAAGATATTTTCATTATATGACTTCATTTATGATATTTATTAGATTTATTAGAAATAACTGAGCTTTATCTCTAGCTACCACGGGATCGTCGACATTTGATTGGAAGGATTGTTTATAGACGGATTCAACAACTTATCAACGTCCTCTAACATAACAAGAAAAAAATTGACTCGTTGCATTGCCCCGCATCAATCGAAGTGTGAAATTCCATAAGAAAACTAAACTCTAAATTTGGCAGTGAAAAAATTATTCCGATGCCAGATGCTGAAGAGCAAAGTGAAAAAGAAGGTGACGGGTGCAAGCACGCTATGAGATTTACAAGTGCAGCAAAAAAAAAGAAAGCAGAGGAGGTGTGGATCATCTTTTCTCCACGTTGTCAAGCCGTTATACAATTTTCTAAAGCTTCGCATCACTAAACACACCTATTGGTAAAATAACACGTACAAAGTACCACATAATCGGAGGGAAATTTTAAATTTGCCCCTTTTTTGGCCCACGGGGGGAAAAAACAAAAAATTTCCCTAAAAAGGCAAAAAAATTTTTTTATATATATATAATATATATATATATATATATATATATATTATATATATATATATATTATATTATATATATTATATATATATATATATATATATATATATATAATACCATATATATATATATATATTATACTATAATTAAGTCGTGAAGCTAGATGTTTTTCACATGGGTGCAAATATATATATATATATATAATAATATTATATATATATATATATATATATATATATATATATATATATATATATATATATATATATATTATTTACCTGTTTTACGTGATTTGCTTTAATAAAACACTGAATATATTACTTGTATTGAAGCTTCAGTTTTCTTTCTTTTTGTAGAAAGTACCGTATTGCTTCATCATACAGAATTTCTTTTTCGCATAATGAGACTAGTAGCTCTTTTTCAATTGACATCCTTGCCAATTCATTTTAATTTCATCGTATCGTGGTTATTAGAAAAGATGTTAATTCTTTGTAAGGCAAGAAAATATGATCTTCTCAACACTGCTGGGAGGTTAACAGAAAGAGTTGACATCAAATGTAGCTAGACGCAAACACTTTGATCTAATGAACTACTGATATCTAAGTTTTTAAATTTTTTGAGGAGTATTATATTGGCTTTTACATTTTAGCTATTAAGATTAAATCCACCATGTCATTTCTGGTTTCTTAACAGGGCTTTTCTTTTCTCATAATGGGGTTGTCTCTCTATTAAATCGAATTTTATGAACGATAGCTTTTGCAGAGCTCGTCGCTCTAACCACTCGGCCACGGTACCGTTACGCCTCGAAAGGAAGCAAAAGTAAGATTTTTCATTTCTTGCAAATCGTTAAATCGCTTTCTATTATGATACGTTCTTGAAGGTTCTTTTCTAATTGTATTGAGACTTGGCTTCATGTTTTGTTCTTTGCATAATACTACTCAATATATAACTTTCACTATATAGAATTAATAAAAACTTTTCTTTCTCTCAAATAGGGTGATTTTGACTGACATTTTAGCTAATAAAATTAAACTCATGGCCATCAATATCTAGTGCATGTATATACTAGCATTTACATGTCCAGCAGTTAAATACTCCCGATTTTTTTCTCGATATATCCTATGCTATTGTCAGAATTAATCTCTCCAATTTCGAGTGTTTTGCCTTTATATTATTGTTATTATTTGTGATATTGTGCTGTCTTTCGCTCACATTTTTTAATCTCTCGCTCAAGAATTGATATGCTCTTAGATAACTATATGATATATCAAATAAATGTTTGATATATTTAAATATACTAATATCAACTAATTGATTCATTTCATCTAATATTAATAACAAAAATAATTCTAATCATGTAACACAACCATCTAGAAAATTCAAAACAGGAAGAGCAAAAGAAAATCACATCCACATTCAAAATAGTTGAAAATGCGACTGGATTTTTATAGGCTCAATACTCTCTCTCTCTCTCTATTCTCTCTTCTCTCTCTATATATATTATATATATATTATATATATATATAATATATTTATTATATAATATATATATATATATATATATATATATCTATATATATATATATTTATATATATATAGGCGCTTTTTTCACTTCATCACATTTATTATTTTCTGACAAATGAATGGATTCGAACAAAAAATTCAGCTTTAACCTACTAAATTAAAAAATAAGAACTATTCTTACGAAATAAATAATCTTCAATTTATTGTGAAGTACAAAAAAGTTACAAATTTAAGAAAACCAATTCTTTTGAACATTTATTGAGAAAATATACTTTAATAATAATTAAGATAGTAGTTAAAATTAATAGTGTTTAAATTCAATTATACATTTTAATATACTTTTAAATAAATCCTGACTTTGAAATTGATACCGAGAAAAGGAATACATTGCTGGGATGCTGGTCTAATTTTTGTGCGGAAAATGTAAAAAAAAAAAAACAAATACAATACCTACAGGGAAAAATAATACATTTATGGAATCTGAAATTTTAGTTAAGAAAATGTAAAATAAAAAATAAAAAATAAATAAAAATTATTGTTTAATAATTATCGTATATAAGAAAGCCTATTTAGAGACCGTTTATTGGTTACTCGTTAAATAAATAGACTTTATTAAATTTTGCTTTTTTTTACTAAGAATACCCAAGGGTATACGCACTGATGGCAGGAGCTCGGGTGTCTTCGGCTTCCGGGAACTAAGGGGTAGGATAATTCCCCCTCCGAGGAGGGTCTCGGAACCCCGCTCTTTGGTATTGGGTGTCGCGGGGTCTTCCGCCCTCCCCTACGGGGTATGGCAAACGTCCCCCCTCTGTCCCTGGCTCGAGCCCCCTACATTGCGTGTAATACTTTACAAATAATATATATATTTATACTATGTCCCAGCTCCCCCCAAAAAAAAATTAGCATTTTGTTTATTTTTTTTTTTTTACATTTCTTAACTAAATTTTACAAGGATTCCAAAATGTATTTCTTTTCCCTGTAGCTATTGAGTTTTCGAGGTTGATTTTTTTTTTTTTTTTTTTTTTTTTTTTTTTTAACAGTTTCTTTCCAGCAGTAAAATTTTGCCAGATTTCCAACAAATGTATTATTTTCCTGTAGCTATTGTTAGTTTTTGAGATATGGATTGTGGGTCTTATATAAATATTATATATAATATATTATATAATATATAATATATATAATATATATATATATATATATAATAATATATTATATATATCTATATATATATTATATATATATATATTATATATAATATATTAATATTTTTAAAGCTTCACACTAAAAATTTAAAAATAACTTGTCCGAATGCATAAATTCTTTCATAAAAATAAAATGTCGTGACGAAATAAAAAAAGGGCCTATATATATATATATATATATATATATATATATATATATATATATATTATATTATAATATATATATATATATATATATATAATATCTAAATATATATAAAATTTAATAATTAATTACAATTGGAAATGAAACGTTTGCAAGAAAATTTAAACAAACTATTTAATGGCAACACCTAATAACGCGCACGAAGAGTAGAGAGCGGTGAGCGACAGGCAGCTTTGCTCTCTACTTATATATTAGGAATACGATTTTATTTTTTATTTGAACTTCGCCTAGTACGTATGAAAGTTAAAGAGTTTATAGAGAGGCAAGCATAAATACCCTCATTTTTTGGTTTTATATTTCTTTAAAATTTGTAGTAATTTTCATATGGTTTCCTTATTATATTAACATTTTTATATATTTTTTTATTTTTCTAATTATAATTTGTTAATAAAAATAAGATAGGCAATGCCTACCAGCCTATCCCTTAACTACGCCACTGATTATTATATATATATATATATATATATATATATGCAGATTTCATTTGTGTCTCTACCTCTTATCTTGTACATATATATATATATAATATATTATATATATATATATATGGTTCATGTGACTGGATGGCTCGCGTTTCTGAGTCATAAAATTTTAGGTTATGTATTTACAATCTTTGGTTTTATTTTTTCATGTATAGGTAAAAAAAATATATATATAAATCTCTACTGATTTTAGTAAAGGTGAAGCCATGTTAAAGTTTAAATTTACTTTCCTTTATAATATATATATAATATACTATATATATATATATATATATATTTATTATATATATATATATATACTATATAATAAGATATACTATATATATATATACTATATATACCGGTATATATATATATTATATATATATAATTATATATATATATATATATATTATTATTTCATATATATATAATACTATATATAATATATACTTAATATATACTTAAATATACCGGTATATATAATATATATAAATATAATATATAATATATATATATATATATATTATATATAATTATATTATATATATATATATACTATATATAATATATTATATATATATATATATATATATATCCAATGTATCTGGCAACTGCATTAAGAAAATTTGTACGATTTTGGTATTTTATTAAACTTTATCCAGTTCTTTAACAATACTTTATTTTTTTAAGGGCACAATTACAGAAAGGGCCAGGAGCAAATTAATCTCGAAAGTATGCCACTCTACAGGAAACGAAATACATATTGGAAATCAGCGTATAAAGCTTACTGACTAATTTCTAAAAAAAAATTTCGAAAGTTCACGGAACATATTTCCCATTAGGGGGCTTCGAGCCGATGGGGGACAGAGGGGGGGACGAAGTCCCCCGTTGTCCACCTAGAGGCCGAGAGACCTCCTGGTATTAATGCGGTCTACCCTTGGGTATTCGTTTGGTTTTAAATCATAAAAACGACTTTGCATATAAGCTTTATACGCTGTTCCAATACTGTAAATTTATTTTTTCTGTAAGTCCTGTACTTTTACGACTTCTTTATTAATTCTGGTAATATGCTTTATACGCTGATTCAAATATGTTAATTGGTTTTCCTGTTAAGTGTCATACTTTTCGAGATAATTCTCCTGGCTCTTTTTCTGATATTTTGCCTTTTTAAGTTATATATATATTATACTATATTATATATATATATATATATACTATTATAATATATATATATATATATATATATATATACTATATATATATATATATATATTAATATACTATATATATATATTATTTGTAAAACGTATTTATCATTTAATTTTTAATAATAAAACGTAATTACATGATTTTATTTTATTTGAACGAAAATTCGTACTTAAGAAAATAATAATAACAACACAATTCGAAATAAGTTCATACATTTTAAATAAAAACATTAAAAAAAGAAAGAATCGGCTTCACCCAAAAGCAATTTTTGGTCAATATCCTGCTTTTTTAACCTTTTTTCAGCTAAACAAAAACTACGCAAGAATGCGAGCCATCCAGCTCATCACACACACACACATTAATATATATATATATATATATATACTACATATTATATATAATATTAATATATATATATATACTATATATATATATACCTATATAATCATATATATATATATTAATATATATATATAATATATATATATATGGGAAACTAAAGATTGGGGCACAAGATATATCCGAAACATACAAAAGTACATGAAAATAATAACATATTTGTTTTTTTAGCGTATAAAAAATCGTAAATCTACTGTGTTTTGATAAAAAAATGTCTGGACTCTTGCGAAAACTATTTCCATTATTTACTGTATGAACAAATTTTTTCCTGCACAAAGTAACTGACGGGAGAAACACAATCAGAAAATCGTAATGTAGTTATTTGGAAACTGCTACTGGAGATTTGTTTGCCGTTATGCGCATAATAAGAGTGAATTGTTTGGTTTTTTGCAATGCAACTTTAATTCTAATTCAAGTGACAAATATGTTTAAACTGTACGTTAAATGTTAAATCATATGAAAGAGAGAAGTTACATGTATATGATGTATTATACTAGAAAGTGTAATATGCAATACTGCTTAAAAAAACTTCGGTTTTCTAAAGTAACCGTTCGAATTGAACATCTACAGTAATGAAAATAAATTTTTTTTGTTAGCTGAAGCTTCGGCAACCTTGTGAAAAGAATTCTGGGATTTCGTGGCCAACAGTTGTAAACGATGGTATAGCTTATTTGCGTGAACGGTGTGTGAAGTGAATAAAATAGGTCGGGTGAACTAAAATCGTTGAGGTGGATGAGACAGTGTTTGGAAAACGGAAGTATAATAAAGGTCGATTAGTGAAAAGCAAGTGGGTGATAGGGGGGATAGAACGTGGGACAGGCAAATGTTTTATGGTACCTGTTCAGAACAGGAATAGCGAAACAATAAACATTTTAAGAGTACATCGAACACGGTACAACAGTAATAACAGATGAGTGGAGAAGTTTTAGTCATATCTCGATGAGAGACTACCATTTGAATCACCTTACACGCTGCACACTCTTAACTTCTGCTAACATCCACGAACTCGGGGCTTCCAACACGATCAGAAGAAGAGTGGGCAACGAAAGGTTATGTAATCCGATTTTAAAACACTCCAGCAAACATTCTAAATATCGTAAGTAAAGTAACCTTACCATATCTTTTTTCAGTCTAAAGGCGGAAACCTCCAAAGCAAGATCTACGAGAAAAGTATTCTGTTAAGTACTCTCTGCTGCAGTCACGCCAACCTGTGGGTAAAAGAAAAGTAATCGGGACATAATTCTTGTTAAACTATCCTCGAATTATTAAAAAAACAAAACGAAAATATTTAAAGGTAAAGAACAGTAATTTTTAGTAACGTATTTTGTCTTTAACTTTTTTTCATTCGGTAATATTTGTGTTTGTGTTTCTTTTTTTAACTAAAAGAATCAAGGGAAACCGCAAACGATCTCGGAAGTCGGGGTCCTCGGCCTTTACGGTGGACGACGGGGGGACTTCGTCCTCCTGTTCCCGCGATAGCTCGAGACCTTTTTTTTACATTCTGGTATAAGCCTTTATACGTTGTAAGTGTTTGTACTTTTATCTGTGCCCCTATTCTTGAGTTTTGGTCAATATATATATATATATAATATATAACATTATATATTATATATATATATATAAATATATTATATATATATATATATATATATTATATTATATATATAAATAT
>JABUQX010103600.1:42500-48747 GCA_015478945.1 Trachelipus rathkii
CCCTAAAACGAAAAGATTTCTGTGGTTGGTGGCCAGCCTCTGACTTACAAAGAGCCCCGGGAATAGCTAAATGCTTCGACTTTAGGCGAACGGGCATACACGGCGGTCACACAAAACTCAAGTGAATTGACGCCACTTTGCCCCGGCGACATTGACTAACTCAAACATCTGGGAAAGTTTCACCATCATTGCTGATGATGTAGCCGAGTAATGTTGGCCAAGCACAGGAATTGTCGGTACCGCACCATACCAGGTCATTCTTTTTTTGCACCTCACAATACCGGAACACTGAAATTGTCGCACCGCAACCGGTGCATCGGCCAACACTAAACCAGAGGTACCTGAACTTGGTGACTTTGCTCTGTTCTTTACCGTCGATACTGATGGTTCCATCTGTCTGGGGCCCACTTTCCATGTGCTGAGTCTTTTTTTATGTTAAATAGCAGGCCGAATTCCTCTAAACGAGTCTTCCACTTCTGCGTTTGTTCTTAAGGGTTGCAGACTCATTTCGTCTGCTACAATATCATAGGCGTAGAGAAGAGACCAGGGATGGTTTCTGAATATTGGCAGTCACCTCACTCATGCAAAGTTCAAGCAAGAGAGGCGAGAGGACCTAACCCTGGTGTCCTCTTACAATATTAAAATACGCCCATGTTCTTGCTGGGCATCGCACTGCACTCGTTTAATTGTGGTAGGGCAGTCTGATCCATCCAACGTAGGACTCAGGGACACCGTGCAACGCAGGTTTGTGCCAGATAAGTTCAGTGGAACTATTTCGATATCTTTTTTAAAAATATATAATATATATATATATATATAAATATATATTATATATTATTATTATATATATATATATATATATTAATATATATATATATATAATTATTTAGGCTAAACTGAAGAATTCGTCTGACCAAAATATTTTCTATTTTTAAAACGATATTCGATATTTCTGTATCGATCGTATACTAACTACACTACACAGATAAATGTTCAACATAATTATAGATGTACTGTCATCAGTTTCTGTATTTTTTCTATTTGATTCTTTCTTTTTTAATTTCCTTTTCTGATTTCTATCTCATCTGATATTGAAGTTGAAAGTTCTTCTCTCAAATACTACATCTCAGCATCTAAACACAAAATTATTTGCTTGATCTTATAATATATTCTGCAGCTTTCATCTCCATCATAACCAATTAACACACTTGATTTTGCTTTTGGGTCTAGCTTTCTCCTTTTCTGATCTGGAATCCAGCAACTGCATGCTGTTCTGATTCCACGTAGATGCTTGATTCTGGGCTTTCTATCATACCAGATTTCAAAAGTCGTTTACCCATCAACAGTGGATTTTCTAGTTCTTTTTACTATTATAAATGCTGCTGTTAATTAATTCTGCCCAACACTTCTGTGGAAATTTTACCTTTGAATACATGAGTGATCTGGCTGCTTCAACTAGTGTTCTATTTTCTTTTTCAGCACCTTCATTTTGTTGTGAAGTATACAGAGCCGTTAACCTTTGTCTGTCTTACACCATATTTATGTAAAAGCTTTTTAACTAACTTATTATTAAATTCTAAGCCATTGTCAGTTAAAAATTCTCTGATTGGATGTCCTTGTACTTTTGCTTCTTCAAGTACTTGCCTAATTTTTCTACAACTTCCGATTTTTCTTTGATAAAATATACAAATCTCATTTTTGAAAAATCATCTTTGAAACATACAAAATATTTATAACCTGAGTTTGGTAATACTTGAAATAGTCGACAAACATCTGCAAATAGCAATTCTCCTTGCTTAGTACTATTTGGTCCTTTTCCAAAATTCTGACGATGCATTTTTCCATTAATACATCCTGTACAATTTCATTATCAAGGTGAGTTTCAATATTTAGTTCTCTTTTGATCGTTTCTTATGCTCTTCTAACCTGTTGTCCATTCTTCATGATATATGCAATATATCCTTTTCTTCAAGTTCATATATTTCTGGTATATGGGAGATTTCAATGCAACAAAATAATAGCCCTTCCTTTGGTTTACGATAGCCTTTAAAATGGGCTTTTTTTTGTCCACCATAAATCTACATACACTTGGTCCAGATATAAATTCGCTATTTGGATGCTTATCATTAGCTGCCAATACTGAAGATAATTTTTACTTAATATCATTATAACAAACATCATTCAGAAAACAATTGAGATATTTTCCATCTACACTGCATTTTACTTTCAATTGTTCATATCCAAACACATTTTGCTTCTGCCATTTGCTGATTTACCTTGAACTGAAGCTTGAATTCATTAATAAGTTTTAAATTACTTTTCTTATTAAAATATGTTTTGTAGCCTCATTATCAAAATACCAATTTTCTTTTCCCATTTTCATAAAGAACTAAAAAACTTGTCATCTAACTGCTAACTAAAAAGCATTAACTTCTGATTTAGCTTTTTGAATTTTTTTTTTTTTTCAAAATTTGAATTTTTTGGTTTCTATATTTTTCTTTCTAATCTCCATCTGCACAACATTTTATGCATTTTTTTTAATTCATTTGGCATCAAACCAAATGGTTTTGCCATCGTCCCAACTTCCATTGTAATTAATATTCTTTCCTGTAGTTTCCTTTTATTGTTAACGCTTCTTGATTTTCTGACTTAACTTTTGATAAAGCCAAGTTACCAGATTATCTATACTTCTTTCTTTCTATTACTATGTATCAACTGAGCTGTAAGTTTGGAAATTTGAGTATTCCTGTTGGCAAAATTTCGATATAATTACATATGAGATATCTCTCTGGCAATGCATCCCCCCTTCATTCTTCTCTTGAATTTTGACATTTCTGTCTGAAGTTTACTCAGAGCTAAATCTTTATTGAAGATAATTTTCAGCCACCGTCTAACTTCTCATCTTTGTAAGCAAAAAACTTTGACAATCTCATAAATTTTGCTCTTCTTCAACTCCTGCAAAGATTGTGAAGTTCCTTCCACACTTCATATGGGTCAAAAGATTCTTTTTTGGAGCCTTTTGCTATGTCTTCAGATTAAAAACACCCGACCCATTTGATCTGGTTGAGCTATGTTAAAAATGTCCAATTTTTTTTGTATGCATTTTTCTCTTTTCAGCCGTTGTTGCAGTACTGGTCATTGTGGCTTTTTATTTTACCATTGAATGTGCTTCTATTGCATTGGTATACCACTAAGCTTATTTGGCATAGATATCTTCAATTTCTCCAGTTTGTCTTCTTAAGTGGAATCAATTGCTGCATTGACAAATCCATATTTTAATATATATAATAGGCTTGCTTTCTTAATTCTATTTTAGAGTTTAGCTAGCCTATTTCTATTCTATTTTAGCTGATCTAGGCCTACTTTCCATTTTCTGCTTCACATTCAAATTAGGCTTGTTGCAAACTGCCTCTCGGCTACCATGTTCAAGTAGATCGTTTCTACAGATAAACCTCAATAAGAATCAATGAAACACTCCGAATAAATGGATATTTTACTTAAAATATTAACCCTATATTAAAATTATGGTGGGTTTTCAAAGAATAACACGAAAAAAAAATGCATAATAAAAAAATGCTATGATACATTTTATAAATCGGCCATGTTGCCAGAATTCTATCTACTGGCATAGTAGGCAAAAAAATATTTAAATACATAAAATATAATTTTTATAGATTAGACAATAGATTCTTCAACAATTACCATATATTATTGATAATATATATATATTATATTATATATATTATATTATTAATTTTTTTATAATTATATATTATTATATATATATAATATATATATATATATATTATATATACTTAATATATATTAGGCTATACTTTGTAGTGATAAAAAGTATTGGTAGGGTATCGGCAATAATTTCCGATATCGGTTTTGGAAAAAATGTGGGTTACTTGTATGGGTATCATAATAAAATTTTTGGTATCGGGGGCAAAGCTAAATATATATATTATATTATAATATATATTATTATTATATATATATATATTATATATATATATATATATATATATAATTATTATATATATATATATATATATATATTATATGCTAAGGGATAGAGGTTTAACAGATAGAAAAATTCATTCTCTTTAATTTTTTTATTAATTTCGGATAATTTCTGGGATAACAACGATGAAATCCAAACATCTCAAATTCTTTCTCTTGAATCATCATAAAATTATCCCAAGCTCAGGGTCGGAATCAAGAGAAAATTTCATTAGATGCTAAATCTCCACTATAGTTTTCTCCATTGAAAAAAAATAGACTGAAAAAAGAAGTTTAATATATATATATATATATAGATATATATATATATATATATATGTATTATTATATTTAATATTATATAAAATTAAAATATCATTATATATCATATATATATATATAATTATATATATATATATATATATATATATATATATATACTATATATATATATATATATATAACAAAAATGGTAAAAATTATATCCTCTTGTTTCATTTTTGGTACTCTTAATAAGTAACTAATTATTGCACAATAAAACTCTCACCACATACGATGAAATATTCAGGAGAACGGCTATAAAATGAGGTGAACGATTCCACCACAAGACCAAAGATTTTAATTGAAAGTAGAACTTTTTTATATTAGTAATAAAATTCTTATTACTATTATTATTATTATTATTATTATTATTATTATTATTATTATTATTATTATTATTATTATTATTGGTTTTATTCTGCTTATTTTTATCATAATTGTCATTGTTAAATCCCGTTAGTCCTTCTATCATACCAAAATTTAAATTTCCAACCCTAACTTTAACCGTTTTTAGGCATACTTTGTTAATATTTTTACTTACAGTTTGTTACCTTGCTAGTCACCTTTTTCTATTTTGCCCACTGTAACGAAAATAAAACTTTAAAATAAATAGAAATTTTAAAAAACAAATATTCCCAGATTATTCTTGTTTTCTTTTGCTTTTTCTTTTTTTCTTTTCTTGTTTTTTCCCGCAGATTTCCGCCTTCCTCCCCCTCTCCTTCTTGTTTCTTTTTTTTGTTTTTTTTTTTTTTTTTTTTTAATTTTTTTTAATTTATTTTTTTTTTTAATTATATTTTTTTTTTTTTTTTTTTTTTTTTTTTTCTTTTTTTTTTATTTTTTTTTTTTTTTTTTTTTTTTTTTTTCTCTGGATTTTTTGTGGTTTTCCCCTGATAGAAATATTGACGTTTATTGCTGTTTTTATTCTAGCTTTCCGAAAATCTCCACAGACTGAAAGTCACTTTTTTCACAAATCTTCCTACATTGCCGAAAGTCGATCAACACCGTCGCCATCGACGCTTCAACACCAGCTTTTTAAACGGTAGAAATATAAATAAAAAAAAGCAGGTATATCGTCTCTGATGATAGCGAGGAGGCATTTTCCAAATGGCAAAGCAGAAGCCAGGGGCTATATTAGTGACTGGTGGGTACCAACACTTAATTCTTTATTTTTTAACTATTATTTTTCTATTATATTTTAATTGTTACTTAATTTTACTTATTACTATTACTATTATTTCCCAACAGAGGAAGGAAATTATATAACCTATGAAAAATTTAATGAACTATTACAATATGCCTGAGAACTAGTATTAATACATTATTTTGGTGTCCCGATAACGACTAGGAACCTGAAAAGAAATATTTTATCCGTGACTACCCTGATAAATCCAGTAAAGAGGGAAGATAGGTCTAAAAAGATTGCGCAAAGCACCAAGAAACATCGCCGTCAAAATGCAGTGAAATTCGGTAGGGGTTGGGATCTCAACACCTACCTCAACAACAAAAAATTATATGGATCTCTCAGTCCCGACGACGAAAAAGTGTTGGCTCTTGAAGAACAATTGATGAATTTTAAGGATTTCGGTCTGAAAATAATTCCAAGATTTCAATGTTGGGCGGATGAAGAACCTGGGAAAAATGAGAATGAGAACGAGGAGGAGGAGGAGGACGCGGTCGTGGCGGATGATGAGTGGGAAGAGTCGGATCAAAAGGGGGTCGACCATGATGATGATAGGTTTGAACAACACGTGGAACAAGTCGGACCGGCAGAACTACAAAGAGCGGAGCCGATTCTCGAAGTCGAGAAAGAGCATAAACAGTAGCAGGAGGAGCGGGATGGGGACATGTATACCGCACTACTACTATATGATGGAGTTAATAATAAGGTCTTGAGGAAAATTTACCTGCATCACATGAAATA